>JAZHYW010041060.1:0-16037 GCA_037355805.1 Ixodes ricinus | reverse complement strand
AATGTTGACACCAACAGACTCGGAAGGCTTGCCAAAACGGAGCGACTGGAAGTCTCTTGGGAGCCAAGAGACAGTTTGTGCTAATAAACTAAAATAAAGAGAAATATCTTGATCTAAAATAGATATATAGTGATTTTTTTTAATATCATCTTTGATCTTTATTTTTGCAAATAAATGTAACCTAGTTTATTCGCCCACAGCCATGTCGTAAAGATTAATAAACCTAATCACTGTCAGTATCTGTCTTCCCAATAAACGCCCCCTCCCCCCACCCCGGTACAACAAAAAAAAAGCAATTCTTCCTATAATGCATGCGGCTGAATCTGACTGTCCAGCTTGCATCGACGTTCGCTTATCATTGACTTTTCTTTGTCTACATCATTCGGGCATGTCAGGTCCAGCTACTCAGAGAAGAGAGAAGCTAGCTGTACAAATATATTGCGTATTTAGTGGGACTACACGAATCGGTATCAGTATTTTTCAGTTGGGTGTCTTTCAATATTAATTCATCACCATTATAGAATACCGCCCATTCAGTCGCCCACGCCTCCTCTTGTGCACCCTGCAAGCGATGCGCTTTAACCATTCAATTAAAAAAATTGTGGAAAGTTTAAGGTCTCAATTGCAATACTTTACAGCACTTTTTGCTTACCTGAATACCTTTGCAGCTTTTTTATGGCTTGTATGTTATGTATTTGACATTGATCAATAACCACATTATAGTTTTCGGCAGTGCGTACTGAGATCCCCTATTTATCTTGGCTAAGTTTTAATCCAAAATCTGAGTTTATTCTTTTTTTTTGTCTAGAATCTTAAGGTACGTATTAAAAAAAACACGTTTTACAGTTATCTAAAGCCAATAAAGTCAGGCGTACTTACAAAGCCCATAAAATTTGCCATCTGCCTGGCAAGAGTTGGTAGAACATTCTTACCAATTAGTGGTTACAAAAGTAGTGGTTGCGTTAAGCAAACATTACAGCCCCAAGACTCTTGTAAATTCTGTCCTCAGAAAAGTGCTCTAGACCTTATTTGAGCCAAATGTCTTGAGACATTGTGATATTGCACGGCAGAATTATGGACTTTTATAATAAAATATTTATTAATATTAATTAGAACTTTACGAACACGTAATGTTTATGTCTAGGCCTGATATACTTTCCATTTGGTCGTATGAAGATCTTTTTAAAATACCTTAGATTTCTGAGCACCATAATTAATAATCGTAATATTCCTTAAAAACGATAGGGTCGGAAGAGTAGTTGTATTTAAATTAAATGTGTGTTGTTTCATTAAAGAATTTCAGTTCTAAAAAATGCAAATGACCTACAGCCTTGACCACGCCTGACCTCTCAGATTCGATACTTTGAAATTGCTAAGAAACACAAAGACTCACCAAACTTACACATAGCTTTCCAATGGGCGCGCCATACATTCACAGTTTTATCTTTGCGTAAACTATACTGAATCTGTTTCAGTAGTAACCGGGCAAAAAGGACAGTGTAAAATAATTTCACCAAATGTTAGCTCCCCGCTTTTTTCACACGCCCGAGCATAAGCTTTGTGTGAAACAAGAACAACAAATTTCCGGGCCAGACCTAGAGGCTGGAAAAGGCGTTCGAGATTGATGAGCATCGTCGAACCAGCCCTTGGTTACGAGATTTTTCTTTTTGCCAATTTCGTTATTTTAAGTTACGTGAGAGCCGCGACTGATAAACAGACAAAATAAAGGTGAGACTTGACAGGCCATGCTGCCTTTTGCTTTCAATCGAACATAGATCGTCGCCCCGAATGAAACACACGAGCTGTAAGTTATTCCAAATGAACAGTCCACAGAACCCATTAGGGACGGTTCCTGGATCCAAAGTGGAAGGTCATGTTTTATCGATGTTGTTGATAAGACTCGCACCTTTTTGAATTCTAAATAATGAATAGCGCACAGAATGTTCACAGTGGGCGTGCAACCACCTACCGCTTGGACACCACCTCCGCGCCATTTATAGCCGCGTCCCACTAGAGCGACAAACAGCAACAAACGAAAGCGAGACACGACAACGAGTGACAGACAACACTGACAGACAGCCTGTTTCTCGGAGTCCGCCGTCCGACCTGGCGGACACGACGCAGAACTCGGGGACAAGGAAACTTGTTTCCTAGTGTGACTGGACTTGTCAACAAAACACTTCGAAATACACAGACGAACTGAGTCTGGCTACACAATTTTTGTGTTTTGCTCTTTGGGCATAAAACGCGCCGACAAACACGGTGAAAGTGGAGACGATTACTTCATTTCTTGAATGAAGCTTCCGCTTGTCTTGATTTGCCGTTGGCGACTTTCCGCAAACAGTCGTGACAATCGACACCAAACTTTTTCCGAACTAGAATACCCGAATCGTTCCTTTTTCGGGTCATTCAAGGAATGCTAGGCGAGCGCCACGGAATTTCGCGCCGAATTTTGAGGATGTTTATACCTCATATCCGAATGATCGAGGGCAGGCGTTTTTCTGATGGACAATGCCACATCCCGATTATCACAGAACGTGATGACAAGTCTCTCATCTGCCGGCGTGGCTTGCCGCGGAACGTCGTGTCCTACTTCGTGGCGAGCCGTCTTACTTTGGTCAGTCCTCGAACGTCGGTGCATCCATCTTGATGCGGGGGCGTAGACCTCGGCGTCTTGAATCACCAAATCGCGCACCAATTTTCGCGAGCAAAACCAGCCACAGCAAATTCCCTTTCGCAACACGACCGCCCGGCGCCAGCAAGCGAGCCGCGCCCGCGACCATACGAGCCATCGAGGAACCGGAACTGCGGGCACGAGGAGTGGCCGCCAAGAACTTCTCTGAGGGTGGAGCGGCGGAGCGAGCCACGGGAGGAACGCGAAGAAGGGTAGATGGGCGGGAAGGGAGGCAACAGAAGGCAGAACCGGTCGAGGAGGAAGTTTGTCTCCGAGAGATGTTCCTCGGTGGGACTGCTTGCTGCGCTTCAGGTCCAACGACAGACAAGAACTCGTCCGTCGTCGATCGCTTGTCGGCAATTGTCGGCGATTGTCGGCGATTGTCGCGGGTGTTGGTCGTTGCAGTGGGACAGCATCGGCGATGCGGAACTTCGTGGTATCGTCGGACAATAATCGGTGTTTGTCGCTTAGTGGGACGAGGCTTGTAGTCAAGCCATGCCGATGCGAAAAGCAAGTCCTCTGCTTCTTTCGCAGGAGTTGCGGTGACGTCAGAAGGACGCCGAGCTCTGATTGGCTCCGATTGAAAGGATAGTGGGTAGACCTCGAATGCTAGATGCCTTGAGGTCTACCCACTATTTTGTTTTCAATCAGCCAATAAGAGCTCGGCGTCCTTCTGACGTCACCGCAACTCCTGCGAAAGAAGCAGACGACTTGCTCCCCGCATAGACCGACACGCTTTCTGCAAACATGTCAGCGTTTGCTCACACTAGTTGTGGGCTCTGCGCGTGCGCAGAAACCTCATTGGCGTGTAGTGAAGTGTCTGCAGGTGCGCCTTGCTGACAACAACGCCATCGCAGCGGAGTGACGACAGGTCCGTGTGTTAACAAGGGCCCCGTATTTTCGGATAAATAAACAAAAATCGAGAAAGTTCTTGACGGAAAGATTCCCAATTTTTATGTCACAGTGGCGAAAAGACGGCATTCTACCGCCCATAAATGTGGTCAAAGCACATGGCCAGGGATATCAAGAATGGAGCATGCCACTGTATTTTTCAAGTACACGACCAAAGGGGTTGGCCGTTCATCTTGGCCAAGTTTGTTCACTGTATTTCTGGGTCACGACAAAAGTTACTATTCAGGTTTCCAGTCTCTACTTGTGTTCTGTGCTGCTTAAGGAGGGTAGGTTGTGGTTTTGCAACAGTGAAAAGCTACGAACCCTTAAGGTTCATAAGAAGAAAAAGGGGGGGGAGGGGGGGTGGCAAGCAGAAGCTTCTATGCCTCGCAGCGACCATGTCCAGGGTTAAGTGGGTATAAATGATCGACGTTTACTCAAGTAACATTTGCTTGCACATGTATACACGTACACTGAGCAAGTATGGGACACGAGGACGTCGTCAGAGGCCGGCGAGGATTCAATCCCGCTCTTCGTGCCCAAGCAATGGCTTGCTGGACTTCTGAAAAGGGTCTGTTGAGCACGACGTTTCACTTACCCATCGTCTCTGCGCACATCGCATTTCTCCTGCCCAATAGTATTCTGAGCCAGGATTCTTTTTGTTTCGTTGTGATTGGCTGTGTATACGTGTTCCGCGGGAAAGTGAACTCACAGACGTTTATTTAGAATGTAGGTAATGTCGGGACATGCGTGTACACAATCAAGCCCTCCAAGGATTTCAATCGACGCCGGTGAAACATTCCGCGTAAATATTACGCAACTGATAAAAATATGATTGGTATAATGGTATTTATTTATTTATTTCGGGTTACCCCGCAGCGCCCGAAGGCATTATTGCAGGGGGGGGGGGGTACATAGTTTTGAAGGTGGAAATAAACTCTTGCATATGTACCAATGTTGCGTATGTATCCTATTATTCGATGTCAAAGGGCCTATAGTAATTGAGTTAGATGGCGTTTAGGATGAAAATGTTTGCTCGAGTCTTGCGTAATCAACTTTCTGGTTGGTAAAATGTAAAATATAGCTTAATTTAGAAACTATCTGGCCATCACCAAGAATAACTAAATCAGTCAATAGGTTTCCACGAACACGTAAATCCGCTAAGCCTTTATATCTATCAGGTTGCTTTCATCCGCGTTTTCTTTCCCCTTACGCCTTGCAGCTCAAAAGATAACTTTTATGTGCCACCACTCTTAGTGTCTAAATCACCCAGTTGTATCGCTTCCATGCTGCCCAGAAAGGCTACAATTGAGATCATGATTATTTTGTAATAATTTAGCTATTTAAAGCCATGTGTGTCTGCCCAAACTGACTCCTTGGCAATGAACTAATACGGACACAGTCGGTTTTAAACCGATAAACAGTATTCACCAAAAAAATGTTTGAAGGCTATTTGGTGATCTAGTTGGTATCAAAACAAGCATATTTTTGCTTGGCGAGCTCTTTTTCCGAATTTGCTTTCCCAGAGAATAAAGTTATGCAAAAAAATAGATAAAAAAGATGTACATTTGCTCCAGTTCCGCTCTATCTGAAATACGGCACTGGCACAAAATCCTTTACCAATCAACCGAAAAAGAAAACAAAAAAAACTAGAAACATGTGTGCTTGGCATTCCTGACACGTGCGACGCTCGAGAAGGTCGTTAGATGGGTCGGCTCACGAATAAAATAAACGTGTGAGCTCATGAAACAGAGGTAATGTTAAAGTAAAAAATGATGCAGTGGTGCGTTTTTCTTTTCTAATATTTATTTAATTTTTATCAATGTAATTATAATTACGTTGTTTTCAAATAAAACTCACAAGTCCAATATTGCCAATATTGAAGCCAATATTGAAAGGGGAAAGCGAAATTCTTTGAGTGTAGCGTGGGTTTGCTAAGGTGTTTGTGTTTGCGTCATTGTAGCTTATTACTGAGTGGCATTTTGTTTGATATGTTTCATTTTTCAGCAGTTTCGCCGACACACCTTAGACGATTCTGTTATCAAATGTTATCGCTTTTTCTTCTTAAAAAGTCGTTGCTTTTTTTAACATACCAGGTGTTTTAACGAAAACTGAAAGAAATTTCTAAAATTAGTGTATTCCAGCTAAAACGGTACATTCCTTGGGACCGCTATATTCGTGATGGCGGACGTCAAAAATGTGTGACACTTAGTTCGCTAATTAACTAAAATAATTAACTTTTTAATTAGGAAAATTATATATGGCTCTCATTAGAAACGTGCTGAGCGTCATCAGAAAACCACTAAATCAGTAATTTCCAGAAAGTCATTGAGCGCGTAAGAAGCGTAGTAGTGCGCTAAAGTTACCACTCGTGGAGCAAGTACAAAGCTGCGGCTCTGATAAGAAATAAAAAAAATTGCGCAGGCGCCTTTTCGCAACCGTTAGCCTTGCATATAAAAAATAAACCCGTAATATCCCGAGAAATGACGCACCTAAAAGCGAGAGCAAATTATCTGAAAATAAGGAGTGGGCTAATTCTCGGTGTGCAATCAAGAAACATTTTAAGAATGCTACTTTTATGTTTTCTGACCTGCCAGCCTTTTGTTCACATTGAGGGGCAAGTGAACATAGAAAACTGTTCTTCCCAGTTCGCAACGTTCACTTATCTCCCGCTGTGGCGGAGTAACATCAATTCTGCAGAGGTCGGCATGGGCCAGAGTTCCGCAATTAGTAGAAAAATTGGGTTGTGGGGATATTTATACAGCGTGTAGTTGGTCAGCCATTTAAAGTTGCGACGAGTCACTCGCTGTAGATGAGCAATTTAGCCAGTGCAGTACAACTGCTGGCCTGGGGTCTTTAACGTGCACCACGCAGTAGTGATACACGACCGCACGCCGGTACGATGCTCATCCAGATCGAAACGGGCAGGGGTGGGGCTCGAACCCAGGATCCCTGGGTTCTGCAGCGCGAAGCTTTCGCTCCACGCGCGTCGAGCTGGGTGTGCGCTTTAGCCCACTCGGCCACCGGTCCCCCGCAATTAGTAGAGGTGGACTAGCTTTAGGTGTTTATAAGGGAATAGTAATCGTGCCAAAAATGAGGGTGGGTTATCTATAGGGGGTGTGGTACGTATCTCTCGCTATATTACGGTAGACCCCGATGGGACTGATAGTATATTGAAACAAATAAATACAGCGTTTTATCTTACGGTGATCACGGCGGATTCTACGACCCATTCCAGTCAATGCAATGCTGTGAACGTTTCACTTGACAAAACGCTCCAAGTCTCGCTGCTCCTTTCCTCAAGGTCATCCGACACTCACACGCCGTTATATTGACCCCGATGTTTCGTAGCATATATATATATATATATATATATATACACACGGTGAGGAGGTTCAACGGGCCGGTTGGACGTGAAACGAAAGTTGAGAAGTTCAAGGAAAGGCCTTTACTTGACCAACGTTTCAAGCGGGGACCGCTTTTCTTCACACCATCCCACCCTGAAGAAAACCGGTCCCCGCTTGAATCGATGGCAAAGTAAAGGCCTCTCCTGGAACTCCTCAACTTTCGTATATATATATATATATATATATATATATATATATATATATATATATATATATATATATATATATATATATATATATATATATATATATATATATATATATATATATATATATATACTGTAGCGGCGTGCTGAGGCGCGTGCCGGGAACCACGGAAGACGAAGACGAGGTGCGTGCAGGCGGCACGTGACAGACACTTCTAATCTGGTCTAATTTGGTTATGGACGTCCTTCTGTAAATTAAAACCGTAACAATATATATATATATATATATATATATATATATATATATATATATATATATAAGGTGGGAGGTTGATTTTTTTTTCACGTCATATACTTTGTTTTACTTTAAGTCCGGCGCTAGCCGACGCTCCGATTTGATACAGCCAATCAAACAACGGCAAAAGTGCATTGTCATGGCGCTCGTTGTCTTTGTTGGTTCGCTATCACCGGCGACACCAACGTGGCAGTTCTCGATTTATTGGAAAACGGTTTGGCGTAATAAAATTGTAAGCCGCGCCTTCATTGCGGGTGGCGGCGCGAAGGCAAATAAAAATTCGCGACTGCGGCGTCAGCGACACAGTTTTGACTAAACAGGCGGCCGGAGACGTGGAGGCAGCTCAATAATAATCAATCAAATTGATATAGTTTGAGGTCTACGTGTGCATCACGACTTGATGTCGGAGAGTCGGTGCAGGAGCGTACACTTATACAGTTTGTTTCACCTAACGATGGACCGCAACGAACCACCGGAGTCAATTCCTAGCTCGGGGGACGTCCCGTGTCCTGTAAACTGAGTGGAGAGTTCGAATTCACGTCACCAGCTACGAGCGATAGGTTGACTCTGGGAGCACGTGGCGTCCGTCGCGGTACATCGGAAAGGTAAAATGGAGTATATCTGATCTATGCCAAGAGGACAAAAGAGCTATTATTCTGTGTGTGTCTGTGTGTGCGTTTGTGCGTGCGTGCGTGTGTGTGTGTGTGTGCGTGTCCGTGCATGTGTGTTGCTGCAGAACAATATGTCTTGGCAGCGACCTTCATCTCCCATTTCCTATAATGCATGAAATGCAGCATCTAAGGAGAAATCGTTTGCATTTGTTTAGAAGACATTAAACGGTCGTTTCCCGGCGTAAAAGGATATTTATATTTTATCGATTTAAATTGACTTGGTGCATACATCGCGTGATATCGATTTCTCCGCCAAACTCGGCGGAGAATCTTAAGTGGTGTATAGATCAGGTGACGTCAAATTCTCCGACAAATTTAGAGAAGAGACTGAGTTAGTGTATAGGTTACGTGACGTGGAGATCACTTGATATCCATTTTTTTGCTAAATTTAGCGGGGAATCTAATTTGGTGTATGGGGCTCTTTACAGGTCATATGACAATTTTGCCCGCGATATTTAGCGGGGCACCAAAAATTTAGCTGACGTGACTTCAATTTTCCCCGCACATTTGAAAACGCTTTTCATGCTTTAAAAGTGCATGTGAGAATGTTTTTCCTCTTTCTTAATTTTGATGTTTATGGATCGTCACTTAATCGACGTCCAATGGGGACGTGCATCGCTGCCTCCCCAAGAAGTCACTCACGCAGTGCGCATTCTTAAAACAGTTTACCAGGACTCACGCGGCTGTGCTGAAAGTCCTTTGTCCGTCGCCTCTCCGTCGTCGTCATGCCGCTGCCCGGTCCACATCAGGAACCCCCCTACACACACACAAAAACAAATCTGCTTTGCTTGTATGTTTAGACCGCCTTGATGCCTTGATGATTTGTCTCTTAGCTGTGCCTTGTTCCTTTGCTGACTTAGCAAGTGTAGTTCAACCACCAACCTGGGTTTTTAACGTGCATCACACAGTATAATGATCACACGAACGCGTGCCGGTACGGAACTCATCCAGGGCCCGTTTGCTCGAAGCGCTAACCGCGGCTCAAGTTAGCCGCAGTACTTAGGAGAGGATTTTGAAATCACGTGACTGGCTCGGCAGGGATTCGGGGAAACATGGTGGTGCCCCGGTGAGTGAGCGCCGCTCGCTTTAAAACCAGTATATCGTCGTAGCTGCAATATCGGGCGCGTCAGTAAGCAATGAATGGTGCAGGAGGCTTTCGCTTTGCCTTAACTTACTTAAAGGGCAACTCCGGCCAAAACTCAAAATGAAATAAATTACTCGCTATAGTGACACGAAATACGACCCTAGCCAAAATATTACGTCCGGGGGACGCCGCATTCTCAACTAAAGCGCGAGACACATGCGCGTCCAAACTGTCCGATTCGGCGTGCGAACCGCCGGAACGACGTCCGAGGGCGAGGGTTTTCGTCGCAGCGGAGCGTCGGACGGGGCCTCCGTCCGGCGCCGGCGTGCGTCCAACTTGCTAGATATCGCCGCACGGCTGTGCGATTTTCGGAAGGCCGCAGCCAATCAGCACGGATGGCGCGAAGGTCATGTTGTCACGTGGCTTTCGGACCGATCGGGCGAGGAGGCGCTTCGTGGTTCGGGCAGTTCGGGGAAGCGGATATCCCCCGTCGCCTACACGCACACATGTGGCGGTGCGCGGTGAAGGAGATGGACGCCATCGAGTTTTCTCGCGCGCGCAAAACAAGCTGCTGATCTCGCGCGCCATAGCAAGCCGGCCTTCGGGGACCGATCGAGGCCGTCGAAACCCGAATGTACTCCGTTTCACCTTACGATGGAGAGCAGCGTACGCTACGAGCCATTCCTATGCCGTGTGAGTGTCACGTCAACTTCGGGAGAGACGCAGCAATGCGCGGTGTGCGTAGTCACGTGATTTGTACGCAGTGCTCGCTTCGCTGGGATGGCTCCTAAGGTCCGCTGCGGTCCATCGCGATTAAGTGATGTTGAGCAGAAAAGTAACCTCACGGAAAATGTCAACACACGCACACTTTAATAGAATGTAATAAAAATATTATGTTTGTTTTAAAGTCAGAAAAACCAAGAAGGGCGAGGGTAGTATTTTAGTTTTCTAGGCTAGGTGGCGCGAGCTACCGCCCGTTATAAATATAGCCATTAGCATTCATCCATCCATTCGGTAGAGGGATACCCAAAACTGGGCGGAGCTGAACGGCGCGACGCAACGACGCGTCGGAAGCCATGTGTCGCGAACCGTCCTGTGCGGCGATTCGGAGCAGCCATCTTCCCGACAGTTCGCACGCCGCACCGGACAGTTTTGACGCGCATGTGTTTCGCGCTTAACGCCGATAATAAAAATGCGACCCGCCGCGAGCCGCTGCTCCTTAGCGGGCGGCCAGCGGGTTGCCGATCGCTAAAGCAACATTGGGCCGTGACGTCAGCATCGTTCTACTTTTTTCCTCCGGTCCGGGCGTTGCGCGGAGTGCGCTTCTTTGAGCCGCTACCACCGCTACTTCGACTTGTGATTGGCGTGTTTAGCCGTTGCTTTTATCTGTAGCCCGTGTAGCTTCGGTATAGCCTTTTGTTTATTTGCTTGTGGGGACTCCAAGACTCGTTTTAGCGAGCAACTCGGTGCGCCCAAGACTGCCCAGCTGTTCCTCGAAAGATGCCGAATACAACTTGTAGCGCTGTGGGCTGCTCAAACAACCCGCTGCGCAACCCGGAGGTGCATTTTCACAAGTTTCCAACGGACCGGAAATTGGAGAAGGTGTGGGTGAACGCTGTTCGACAAGTGAACTTTGGGCTTCGGCTTTCACGCGCCCGAGGAAAAAAGAACGAAAAAACAGACGTGTACAGCCCAGCACACGTGTGTTCGGGCGCCGCGGCCCACGCCGGAGAGCCTCAAAGCTTCGTGTCTGGGACTGACCCGCAGCGCGAAAGCGAGAGGGCCCCAGTACTGTACGTCACTGGCATAGCGCACGCACGGCGGCGGCCGCCGAGTACGGCACCGAACGAGTTCACAGGTTTTCCAGTCGCTGGCTTTAGGGTATACGCACTACCTCTTGCTACATATGCTGGATAACTGGGACCCTCTCGCGAAAGCGAAAGGGCCCCAGTATTGTACGTCACTGGCAGCCAGGCGTAGAGCAACGCCGCTCCATCCACGGAGCACCAATGCAAATTTAGGCCTAGCGACGAGTACGGAAGACCGCACGCAGGGCGACAGCCACCGAGTATGGCACCGAACGAGTTCACTAGTTTTCCAGTCGCTAGCTTTGGGATATACAAGCGACGAGTACGGCATAGCGCACACATGGCGGCGGCCACCGAGTACGGCACCGAATGAGTTCACGGGTTTTCCAGTCGCTAGCTTTAGGGTATACGCACTAACTCTTGCTACATACACTCTTAGAACAAAGGGTCAGTATAGTCCTCCCTAAAGGGAGGAACGCTCTTGACACATATGTTCCTTCAGAAATGGAGGAACTTTCGTCCCTAAAGCAGGGGAGCAAAAGTTCCTCCGTCGCCTGCATCTCATTATGGCGGCCACGAATCGAGCAAATCGAGCTCAATAAGGCTTAACAAGAACACGAAGTCTATTGTACGGAGCGAGAGGAGCAGCAAATAAAAACGTAACACGAGCTTTCCGCGAACTGTATTTATTTCCGAAGCCGGCTTCCCCCTTGCAGGTAAAGAAACTTACGTTTCGAAAGCATGCAGTCACTCAGTCGTCTCATCGTCAGCACTGCGATGTTAAACGGAGACAACCGGCACCCAGTTCGCGCACTTTGTCTTACCTTTGTTATTCCTCGAGCCACAATTCCTTCGTCAACCGTTGCGTCAACCGCACATCACGAAGGAGTGGTAAACCATTCTACAGTGTCTGGAATAGGGGAAGTGTGATTACCGCCAAGCGGCTCGTATGGGAAGCGCTGACGCCACTTGGCGATGTTGCCGCTAGGTGCCGCGAACTCCCGTTTACACGTCAAGCCGCCGCGAGAAATGCGTTCTTGTACTGTGGGCTGCGTGCGTGGTGCGGACGTTTCGAGTTGTTTTTTTGTGAAAATGCTGCCTTGAACATCCAAGATGAGCCGACGACAGAGTCATTGTTTTGTACCCGGCTGCAAGAGCGGGTACAAATCATGCAAGGAGAAGTTTTCGTTGTTTGGCGTGCCGAAAGAAGAGGCGGTATTTCAACAATGGCAGCGGAATATTCCAAGAGCTGACATGCCACTTCAGCGCAACGCAGCCGTCTGCGAGCTCCACTTCGACAAACAGTTTGTGTCGCGCCACTTCGAACATGTTGTTGACGGGCAAAGCGTGCTTATTGAGAGAGCGAGGCCGTTTCTCTTGCCTGGCGCCGTTCCGACCGTCTTTCCGAATGTGCCTTCCTACCTGTCAAAACCGGTGCCCAGGAAAAGAAATCCCAAGGAGAGGTTGTGCCCACCGCCTGCGCTTCATGATAAGCGACAACGGATGGACGAGGTACTGCAGCCACTGCCAGGTGAGGAGCCGGATGAGCCCGCTACGACCACTACCGAGCCTCGACTTGCCTTCAACCACGCGGATATTGCCTTCCCGTCAGACAGGTGGGGAAAGCACGTGTTCAGTGGTGTACCATTGAAGGTTGCGTACAGTGTGTGCCTACCCGGACCTGATACAAGTCTTCTGTGCGCCGCAAAGCTCGTGTTGTTTACGGTGACAGACGACACAGTGACGCATGAAGTGTTTGTCCGGGGTGTGAAGGTTGTGCTAGACGAGCCTGGCGACCCGTCTTCCATTCTCCAGGCCGTGGATAGTATGCATGTGTGTTCAGGCGCAGGATTTCTTGAAGAGTTCCCGTTCGCGCGTTCCCACTCTAATCTGACCGTGTGGAATGGGAGCCTTTACAACAAGAAGTGCACGGGAACCTCAAGTGAGCGGTGTGTAGCTTGCAAGTATCTTCGGAAGATCCTTATCAACCAAAGATGCCGAAGAAAGAAGACAAAGTCAGAAACACACCTTGCCAGAAAGATCAAATCGAAAACCCAAGCTGTGCGTCGCCTGAAGGCCAAAGTGAAGTCGTTAGACGAGAAAGTTGCTCAACTGAAAGCGGAAAACGAGAAGATCGAGGAAGCGGCACTCCTGAGAAAGATCGACAACCTTCCTCCTAAACAGAAAGCTGCCATCCTTCAGTGTTTTGAAGCTGCGAACCGGAAATCACCTAAGGGGATGCGCTACAGCTCTGAGTGGGTTTTGGAATGCGTCATTATGCGTATGAAGAGCCCAAGACTGTATGAACATGTACGCAGAGAAAAAATTCTCATGCTCCCCAGCCGCACCTGCCTCAGAAATTTCATGAAGAAGTATGAGAGCAGCTTTGGTTTTAACGCCACTGTTCTCTCAGGAATTGCAAAAAAAACCAAAAAGATGGATGAGTTTCAGTGTCATGGAGGTCTGATACTAGACGAAATGAAACTTTCCGAAAACTTTGGAGTGGCCCAGGGTACTGGGAAAATTGATGGCTTCGTGGACCTCGGTGCGTTCACTCCTGACCACGACAAGACCGTACCTTGCGACCACGGCATGGTTGTGATGTTTCAGCCCTTGTCTGGGTCCTGGCACCAAATTTTGGGTGTTTTTGCATCTAAAGGAAACGTGAAGGCTCATTTGCTTTCCAAGATCGTTTTGGAAGCTGTTGTTTTGGCAGAAAGAGCAGGACTGAAGGTTGATTATGTCACGTGCGACGGGGCGTCCTGGAACCGTTCCATGTGGCATCAGTTTGGTGTGCATGGTACAGCTGCAGCTGTCACGCCATCAGTACAGCACCCTACTGAAGATGGCAGACGCCTTTTCTTTCTGTCAGATTTCCCGCATTTAGTTAAGTGCGTGAGAAATGGATTCATCAAGTCAGGGTACAAAACCCCAGATGGTCACGTTGACACGAAGCCAGTCAAAATTGCACATCAATTGGATAAGTGTGCAACAACGCTTAAAGCGATGCCTAAGATCACCGATGCACACTTAAACCCAAACAACTTTGAAAAGATGAAGGTTAATTATGCTTTTCATCTCTTTAGTTCCGAAGTGCTGCACGGGCTTTTTTTGTACAAAAAGGAAATTGCAAAGACCTGTGCATACAGAGAGCCGACAGAACGGTTCATTGCCTTTATACAAAAACTCATTTCTGTCATGACCTCGAGAGTTCCTGCAGCAGCACTGAGAAAGAACTCTGAAGGAGAAAAAGTGCTGCGAAATGCTCTCGAATACCTCGATAGGTGGGAAGCCACCACAGGGCCCAAAAAGGAAGGCTTTTTGTCAAAAAGCACAGCCGAAGGACTTAGAGTCACACTCAAGGGCACTCTGCAGCTTTTTGAATACTTGACTGAATCTGTGGGATACAAGTATTTACTAACCTCGCGTCTCAGTCAAGACCCAATTGAAAAGTTGTTTGGGATAATACGGCAGTTTTCCGGTTGTAATGACCACCCCACCTCGTCACAGTTCCTAACAGCTGTTAACTGCTTAAGCTTTCACAATCTAGTTAAAGCACTAGACACAGGGAACTGTGTGGGAGGGGCTCTCACTTCCTTAGTCGGAGTGAATGAGGCTACCAATCAGGTAGACGTTTTAATCGACAATGGAAAACTGGATGAGGCTTCAAGTGTCCTCGACAAGTCTGAACTTGGTGACCACGTCTACCCACAGAAGACCAGCGATGCTAGGTTGACATATTACCTGGCTGGATATGTGGCTCGAAAGAAGGTGATGGTTACTCAGTGTCAGGAGTGTTTCACCCAGTTGTTAACATCAGCTGAAGACGCAGATGAAGGTCTCTCTTCCTTTACAGCCTTTTGTGATCAAGGAGGCCTTCTGTATCCTTCAGTCGAGCTCTTCGCATTTGTGGAAGCTTTGGAAGATGTGTTCACGATGTGGTTCAGTAGGAACAAACTTCAGCGAGACAGTATGATAGAACTTCTTCACATCATGCGGAATGTACCCCGCGTTGGGTGTCAGGTACACCAGGAAGAACTGACAAACAACATAACGAAGTTCTTTCTTCTTACTAGGCTTCATTTTTTTACGAAGTCTCTCAATAAAGAACGACCTTCAGTAAGTGAAAGAAGGAAGCACCTGAAGCTAAGAAGAACAACATGAAGGGCAGCAATGTATGTTAGATGTACCTCATGTTCACGCTCGTTTAAAACCAACCAAGTGCAATATGTTGGTTGTTATTGGAAAGAATCTTATGCTGTCTGCAATTTTGTAATATGTTCACTGCTTTTTTGTCGTTTTTTTTGTGGAATAAAAGTGTTCTTACGGCAGAGACTTCTTTCTTAACCATAGAGTAAAAGTCAGGTAAATGTGCGAGATTGCGATGCACGTTAAAGATCCCCAGGTGGTCAAAATTAATCCGGAGCCCTCCACTACGGCGCGCCTAATCGCCTGCGTTGCATCGGCGCGTTAAACCCTACAATCAATCATCGGATGTCCGATAAATAACTAAACAAATAAACAACTTTCATCACACCGTATTCAAATAACGCGATCGTTCGGTCCGAAGCGAACCTGCTGGCTATTCCTCATAGTGCGACACGTGCTATGCGAAAGGCATCCTTTTTAAAAGAGATTACCTCATGCCCGTGTCAGCTAAACGCCGAAAATTTCATGGTGCCCACGATCGCAGTCGGGGCTCCTAAAATTATCACAGCGTCAGCAGGCTAAAAAAGCATGCAAAATATGCGCGAGATCCGGAAGCAATCAGGAACAATGAAATTAACGGGGAGAAAGGTCGCCCTACGAAATTATCTGTTCACATAAGCATGACCGGTACGCTGTACAACCAAAGGCGCTGTATACATGTGCAAGTCGCTCAAAAAACGCAGCGGATTTTACAGTCATGTCACCAAACTTCAGCGATTTACTGCGCGGAGAGCAGACGACTTTGTAGCGCGCGGACGTGTAAACGGTGATCAGCGCCACCTAGACCTTTTTCGCCGGGGCATCGCGGAGTGGCTTCAGAGCCGGCGGCGCGGTAATCACACTTCGCCATTC
>JAZHYW010041059.1:0-13142 GCA_037355805.1 Ixodes ricinus | reverse complement strand
TTTATTTTCCTGTATTAAAGTCTTATTTTCCTAAAGGTTTGTTTAATCAGAGGAGAGCCAACATCTCAGAAGTGGGATTCACCGAAACCTTCGTGGTGAAGCGATCCTGGAAGCCGATGTCGTCGGATTGCACCAATGGGATGCTCGCTGACTTTTCAACTGACGCTACGGGTAGTGCCGAACCCGTGCTGTCGTCGTGAGGTAGCGGCCGTGGAAAGTGGGCTCTTTGTGTTGCCCGCAAACTGTGTGTATGTGGACGCTCTCTCAACGGGTATCGTCTTCGTGAGGTGCCGACGGCGGAAACGTGAGTCTTTGTGCTGCCTCGTGAGGACCGTGTGTGTGGACGCTCTGTGTGACGTCTGTAGGCGAAAAAAAACACAGCAACTGTGTGTACGCCTAGGAAGACACCTCAGGCAACCCCAAAGATGGCAACCGGCGACGGAAATCATGAGATAATGCAAGTGCTATTGGAACAAAACCGAAGGTTACTCGACCTCGTCGAGAGGAAACCAGAAACGTTCCATGTTATGCCGGACCTCAATAAGGCTATTTACGACTTCAACGGCGAAGGCTCGTCAAATGAGGCCGGGGCGTGGCTCAAGAGTATCGACTCCATGGCAGTTCTGCACGCTGGCTGGACAGCTTCAGGCTGGAGAACACTAGGCTCCACATGAAGGGACCTGCTCGATTTTGGCTTCAGGCCCGTGTCGAAGACCTTACTACGTGGGAGGACTTCAAGGTCACCTTTAGAAAACCTTTGTGGGCCAAACAAGCACAGCCGAAAAATGGAAACAGATGCAGGAGAGAATACAGCCGAGGGGAGAGTTCACTGCTGCTTATTTCCTCGAAAAGACCTTGTTGTGCAAGGAATTGGGCCTGTATGCAAGATATCAAGGAGCAAGTTTTGGTTGGGTTGCGGTCTAGAGACGCGTGCATCTCCTTGACGGCAAAGGAGCACAGGGACAAGGATGAATTGGTGGCAGACTGGCGAAGGCTGGAGAGAATAAGTGAATCAAGGATTCAGACGTCTCCAAGGGGCAAGCCACACAGCGGTGATCCAGGTGCAACAACACCTCGCGTCGGGCCATCAACCTCAAGATCATGGGCTACTGCGGGTCCAACCAAGCAAACAACCACTGGCATACGCCTCGCAGATCAAAAGAGTGTGGCCAGAGGCTCAATGAGTGAAGGAAGCAACATGGTCCAACCAACGAATCAGGCAAGTGCTGGAGAACCACCCAAGAAAACACCAGATTCCTCCAAGCGAGATCAAGCTGAGCAAAAATGCCACAGTTGCGGGAATTACGGACACATGGCGAGAAACTGCCCAGCAACAAACCCTGTTGGCAACTTTGTGGTGAATCAGAGTCCAAGTGACAGTGATCCAGCTGAATTCCTGAAGACCGCTCTTATCAATGGAACTCACCAGCTCCCAGTGATGATCGACCCTGGAAGTTCAGACTGTATATTGCGTCATCAAGCAGCTGAAAAGTGCAACCTACAAGTTGTGTGCAAGGCCCAAGACTTGTATGGATCTGAAACACCGACACATCTACAGTGCGGTCAATCGGAACCTCGGAGGTCAACATAGAAATCGACGACGTGGTATGCCATAAGGTCAAGGTGATCGTCGTCAACCACAGTGCCATGCCTGTGGACATGCTGGTCAGTATGACCTGGACGGAACAAGACCACATTGCATACCTGCGCATGGGAGATGAGCTCAGGATTGGCTACAGAGATGATCTTCCGTTTTGTGACATCGACCTTGCCCAGATGAAGCCTTCCAAGGAACCAATGCGTGTCAAGGAAACCATGGTGCTACCCAAAATAACTGTGTTGGGTGACAGTGGAGACCGGAAACAGTGAAGGAAGTCTCATCGTACCTAGTGGAACTGACAAGGGAATGCTGCTTCACATCAAACATGGAAGGGTTGAGATACCCGTGTTGAACGACAAGGATGAAGACCAACAGCTGCTCAAGGGAAGCTTGTTTGCTCACGCTGAATTGCCCACAGAGGGCGAAGAGTTAACCCCAGTGATGACTGTGCCTCAGCAAGAGCCCATCAGTCGTGGCATGCTGAATGTCGGAAAGGACAGCAATGAACAGCAAGTGGATGCACTGCTGAAGATGCTGAATGAGCATAAGGACTGCTTCGCACTGAATCTGCCTGAGTTGGGGTGTTGCAACCAACTGGAAACGACCATCACAAGGAAACCTGTAAGTACCTCAGTCAGCTGCAAGCCGAACGAGACTAATGCAGCGGAAAGGGAAGCGATCCAAAAAATTATCGAAGAGTGGAAGGCGACTGGTATCGTCACAGAAACGTCGCCATATACTAGTCCAGTGCTACTCGTGAAAAAGAAAAATGAAGAAAATCGTCTTGTCATAGATTTTCGACGGCTCAACAGCCAGACTGTGCCAGAACACTTCCCATTACCAAGCATTGACAACCAGCTGCAACGACTGTCCGGAGCACAAATGTACTGCGTGTTAGACTGTGCAAACGGATACCTCCAGCTTCCACTGAGTGAGGAATCGAAGGCCAAAACTGCATTCATCACGCCTGATGAGACTGGACAGTTTGAACGTATGGTGTTTGGGCTAAGAAACGGCCCGGCTATATTACAACGTCTAATGAACAAAGTCCTTGGGACTTTACGCAACACAGTGACATGTGCTACATGGACGACTTGCTGATTCCAGCCAAAAATTGGGAGTACTTGCTGGTTCAGCTCAAACAAGTCCTAGATGCTCTGCGGGCTGCCGGACAAACCCTGAAACTATCCAAGTGTGTGTTTGGGAGTGACGAACTTGATTACTTAGGCTTCAAGATTGTGAAGGGCTACCTGCAGTTAGGTGAAGTGAAGCAACGAGCCATACTGGAAGCTAGCCTGCCGAGCGATGTTCACGGGGTCAGGAGGTTTCTCGGCCTGACAGGATTTTTGAGACGGTTGATTCTTCACTATGCCCTGAAGGCAGAACCTCTTACTCGTCTGACCAAGAAAGACACAAAGTTTACATGGGGAGTAGAGCAGCAGGAGGCTTTCGACCAGCTCCGAAAGGAACTAACAGAAACCCCAATACTTAAGTTGTACAACCCTTTGGCCCCAATCGGACTCCACACGGACTTAAGCATGCATGGACTTACGGGAATGATTCTTCAGCAAGACGAGTCAGGACGCTGGCACCTGGTGTTTTGTGTCAGTAAGCGCACCACTGATGCCGAGAAGAACTACCATGCAGGAAAACTAGAGCTCATGGCAATAGTCTTGAGTATGGAAAGACTTCATTTATTCCTTTCAGGCATTCCGTTCACGCTGGCAACAGACTGTCAAGCAATTGTGTAACTAAATGCACACAAGACCCTTAAAACACAGGTAGCAAGGTGGTTTGACTTACTACAGGAGTATGACTATGAGGTGAAGCACCGTGCAGGTGAGAAAATGGCTCAAGCAGACTACCTCAGTCGTGAACTTGTAGGGGCATCAGAGGACACCCTTGATGAGGTTGTCGAAACCAGGGTTGAAGTGTGCCTCACCTTAGGTCTAGACGACCAAGTTATGGTCATCCAGCGATCTGATGCAGACTTGGCTAACCTTGCACAGATTCTCGAGAAGCCAATCAAGAGAAGGACCAAAGAGGAAAGTGTCAAGGTCAAGAATGTACGACTGAAGGATGGAAAGCTGTTTTATGTGGAGGAAGACGGACGGCTCCTTTTCGTGGTGCCTAAGTAGCATGTGTAAAACACTGTGTCAAGTTTCATAACTTGCAGGGACATTTTAGCACAGACAAAACTGTGTCAAAAATCAAGGAACTCTATTGGTGTCCTCGGATGAAGCGCTATGTGCACCAACTCATCCGTAGGTGTTTTGAATGTCTGATCACGAAGGTACCAGGAGGGAAGGAGCCTGGACTTCTGCACTCAATACTGCCTGGGAAGAGGCCATTTCAAGTTGTGCACGTGGACCATGTTGGTCCATTTGTCAGGAGTTCCAAGAAAACCAGTAGATCTTGGTGCTGGTGGACAATCTGGCCAAGTTTGTACGTCTCTACCCTGTGTGAGACACTTCAGCAAAGAACGTATTGCGGTGCATGCAGAGTTTTATCACAGAGTTGGGTTACCGGAACGCATCATTTTGAACCGTGGTTCCTGTTTCGCATCCCACAGCTTCGAAGCCTTTTGCCGGGAAAATGGTGTGGCTCACACTGAACTCATCACACCATCCAATGGCTAACGGCCAGGTAGAGCGAGTGAACCGAACCCGGGCACCGTGCATTATGGCTACAATCGAGGACCCAACTCACAAGGACTGTGAACAAAACATCAAGAAGGTAGAGAGCTACCTGAACATGGCATATAATGCCTTAACAGGCACTAGCCCCTTCAGGCATCTGCATGGATATCAACGAAGGATGCGAGACGGTGTTCTCAGATGGCTAAACACAAAGAATGATGAGTGGGTGTGTCCAGAGCAACTTCAAGAGACGGCTCAAAATGACATAATGACCCAGCAAGGAAAGTCGAAGCAGTACTTCGACAGCCATCACTTTGCAGGAAAGCTGAAGTTGTGGAGATGGACACTGAGTTGACCTAAGTTCTGAAAGTTTCCAATGCTAGTCGCCAACCGATTTTTCGGACTCCGATAATTCGGACTTGTTCGATATTTCGGACCTAAAGGCGGAACCGTGACTTACCCCATAGAAATAGTGTATATTCACGACCAATGATTCGGACAGCTTGAAGTCCGAAAATTCGATTATTCGGACAAAATCGTCAGCGAGCGATCGGCGGAAAACACCACCGAGAAGCGGCCATTTTGAATTCTTTGTTGTTGGCTGCAAATGGATTGGATTGGCTTGGCAGCGCTACTTGAGTACTCGAGTTTTACCGCTAGGTGACGCTATGCTAGCTTTTTTTCCATTTAGCTGCACGTCATCATCATCATCATTATCGTTTTGCTTTGTTTTTCCGTTCCTTCGCGTCGCCAGTCGCCATTTTGCGCTCGTGGATTTGCGCTCTCATCTTGTTCGGATACAGTGTCTGGAATAGGGGAAGTGTGATTACCGCCAAGCGGCTCGTATGGGAAGCGCTGACGCCACTTGGCGATGTTGCCGCTAGGTGCCGCGAACTCCCGTTTACACGTCAAGCCGCCGCGAGAAATGCGTTCTTGTACTGTGGGCTGCGTGCGTGGTGCGGACGTTTCGAGTTGTTTTTTTGTGAAAATGCTGCCTTGAACATCCAAGATGAGCCGACGACAGAGTCATTGTTTTGTACCCGGCTGCAAGAGCGGGTACAAATCATGCAAGGAGAAGTTTTCGTTGTTTGGCGTGCCGAAAGAAGAGGCGGTATTTCAACAATGGCAGCGGAATATTCCAAGAGCTGACATGCCACTTCAGCGCAACGCAGCCGTCTGCGAGCTCCACTTCGACAAACAGTTTGTGTCGCGCCACTTCGAACATGTTGTTGACGGGCAAAGCGTGCTTATTGAGAGAGCGAGGCCGTTTCTCTTGCCTGGCGCCGTTCCGACCGTCTTTCCGAATGTGCCTTCCTACCTGTCAAAACCGGTGCCCAGGAAAAGAAATCCCAAGGAGAGGTTGTGCCCACCGCCTGCGCTTCATGATAAGCGACAACGGATGGACGAGGTACTGCAGCCACTGCCAGGTGAGGAGCCGGATGAGCCCGCTACGACCACTACCGAGCCTCGACTTGCCTTCAACCACGCGGATATTGCCTTCCCGTCAGACAGGTGGGGAAAGCACGTGTTCAGTGGTGTACCATTGAAGGTTGCGTACAGTGTGTGCCTACCCGGACCTGATACAAGTCTTCTGTGCGCCGCAAAGCTCGTGTTGTTTACGGTGACAGACGACACAGTGACGCATGAAGTGTTTGTCCGGGGTGTGAAGGTTGTGCTAGACGAGCCTGGCGACCCGTCTTCCATTCTCCAGGCCGTGGATAGTATGCATGTGTGTTCAGGCGCAGGATTTCTTGAAGAGTTCCCGTTCGCGCGTTCCCACTCTAATCTGACCGTGTGGAATGGGAGCCTTTACAACAAGAAGTGCACGGGAACCTCAAGTGAGCGGTGTGTAGCTTGCAAGTATCTTCGGAAGATCCTTATCAACCAAAGATGCCGAAGAAAGAAGACAAAGTCAGAAACACACCTTGCCAGAAAGATCAAATCGAAAACCCAAGCTGTGCGTCGCCTGAAGGCCAAAGTGAAGTCGTTAGACGAGAAAGTTGCTCAACTGAAAGCGGAAAACGAGAAGATCGAGGAAGCGGCACTCCTGAGAAAGATCGACAACCTTCCTCCTAAACAGAAAGCTGCCATCCTTCAGTGTTTTGAAGCTGCGAACCGGAAATCACCTAAGGGGATGCGCTACAGCTCTGAGTGGGTTTTGGAATGCGTCATTATGCGTATGAAGAGCCCAAGACTGTATGAACATGTACGCAGAGAAAAAATTCTCATGCTCCCCAGCCGCACCTGCCTCAGAAATTTCATGAAGAAGTATGAGAGCAGCTTTGGTTTTAACGCCACTGTTCTCTCAGGAATTGCAAAAAAAACCAAAAAGATGGATGAGTTTCAGTGTCATGGAGGTCTGATACTAGACGAAATGAAACTTTCCGAAAACTTTGGAGTGGCCCAGGGTACTGGGAAAATTGATGGCTTCGTGGACCTCGGTGCGTTCACTCCTGACCACGACAAGACCGTACCTTGCGACCACGGCATGGTTGTGATGTTTCAGCCCTTGTCTGGGTCCTGGCACCAAATTTTGGGTGTTTTTGCATCTAAAGGAAACGTGAAGGCTCATTTGCTTTCCAAGATCGTTTTGGAAGCTGTTGTTTTGGCAGAAAGAGCAGGACTGAAGGTTGATTATGTCACGTGCGACGGGGCGTCCTGGAACCGTTCCATGTGGCATCAGTTTGGTGTGCATGGTACAGCTGCAGCTGTCACGCCATCAGTACAGCACCCTACTGAAGATGGCAGACGCCTTTTCTTTCTGTCAGATTTCCCGCATTTAGTTAAGTGCGTGAGAAATGGATTCATCAAGTCAGGGTACAAAACCCCAGATGGTCACGTTGACACGAAGCCAGTCAAAATTGCACATCAATTGGATAAGTGTGCAACAACGCTTAAAGCGATGCCTAAGATCACCGATGCACACTTAAACCCAAACAACTTTGAAAAGATGAAGGTTAATTATGCTTTTCATCTCTTTAGTTCCGAAGTGCTGCACGGGCTTTTTTTGTACAAAAAGGAAATTGCAAAGACCTGTGCATACAGAGAGCCGACAGAACGGTTCATTGCCTTTATACAAAAACTCATTTCTGTCATGACCTCGAGAGTTCCTGCAGCAGCACTGAGAAAGAACTCTGAAGGAGAAAAAGTGCTGCGAAATGCTCTCGAATACCTCGATAGGTGGGAAGCCACCACAGGGCCCAAAAAGGAAGGCTTTTTGTCAAAAAGCACAGCCGAAGGACTTAGAGTCACACTCAAGGGCACTCTGCAGCTTTTTGAATACTTGACTGAATCTGTGGGATACAAGTATTTACTAACCTCGCGTCTCAGTCAAGACCCAATTGAAAAGTTGTTTGGGATAATACGGCAGTTTTCCGGTTGTAATGACCACCCCACCTCGTCACAGTTCCTAACAGCTGTTAACTGCTTAAGCTTTCACAATCTAGTTAAAGCACTAGACACAGGGAACTGTGTGGGAGGGGCTCTCACTTCCTTAGTCGGAGTGAATGAGGCTACCAATCAGGTAGACGTTTTAATCGACAATGGAAAACTGGATGAGGCTTCAAGTGTCCTCGACAAGTCTGAACTTGGTGACCACGTCTACCCACAGAAGACCAGCGATGCTAGGTTGACATATTACCTGGCTGGATATGTGGCTCGAAAGAAGGTGATGGTTACTCAGTGTCAGGAGTGTTTCACCCAGTTGTTAACATCAGCTGAAGACGCAGATGAAGGTCTCTCTTCCTTTACAGCCTTTTGTGATCAAGGAGGCCTTCTGTATCCTTCAGTCGAGCTCTTCGCATTTGTGGAAGCTTTGGAAGATGTGTTCACGATGTGGTTCAGTAGGAACAAACTTCAGCGAGACAGTATGATAGAACTTCTTCACATCATGCGGAATGTACCCCGCGTTGGGTGTCAGGTACACCAGGAAGAACTGACAAACAACATAACGAAGTTCTTTCTTCTTACTAGGCTTCATTTTTTTACGAAGTCTCTCAATAAAGAACGACCTTCAGTAAGTGAAAGAAGGAAGCACCTGAAGCTAAGAAGAACAACATGAAGGGCAGCAATGTATGTTAGATGTACCTCATGTTCACGCTCGTTTAAAACCAACCAAGTGCAATATGTTGGTTGTTATTGGAAAGAATCTTATGCTGTCTGCAATTTTGTAATATGTTCACTGCTTTTTTGTCGTTTTTTTTGTGGAATAAAAGTGTTCTTACGGCAGAGACTTCTTTCTTAACCATAGAGTAAAAGTCAGGTAAATGTGCGAGATTGCGATGCACGTTAAAGATCCCCAGGTGGTCAAAATTAATCCGGAGCCCTCCACTACGGCGCGCCTAATCGCCTGCGTTGCATCGGCGCGTTAAACCCTACAATCAATCATCGGATGTCCGATAAATAACTAAACAAATAAACAACTTTCATCACACCGTATTCAAATAACGCGATCGTTCGGTCCGAAGCGAACCTGCTGGCTATTCCTCATAGTGCGACACGTGCTATGCGAAAGGCATCCTTTTTAAAAGAGATTACCTCATGCCCGTGTCAGCTAAACGCCGAAAATTTCATGGTGCCCACGATCGCAGTCGGGGCTCCTAAAATTATCACAGCGTCAGCAGGCTAAAAAAGCATGCAAAATATGCGCGAGATCCGGAAGCAATCAGGAACAATGAAATTAACGGGGAGAAAGGTCGCCCTACGAAATTATCTGTTCACATAAGCATGACCGGTACGCTGTACAACCAAAGGCGCTGTATACATGTGCAAGTCGCTCAAAAAACGCAGCGGATTTTACAGTCATGTCACCAAACTTCAGCGATTTACTGCGCGGAGAGCAGACGACTTTGTAGCGCGCGGACGTGTAAACGGTGATCAGCGCCACCTAGACCTTTTTCGCCGGGGCATCGCGGAGTGGCTTTCGCAGAGCCGGCGGCGCGGTAATCACACTTCGCCATTCTAGACACTGTGGTTCGGAGAACGCTGGCTTGGACGTGATGGCCCCATCTGTTGTTCTGCCACCGCGATGTGTCTTTAAGAGGCTCAGAAAGTACTCGACCATAACGCTAGAAAAGAAGGCAGCGATTCTCAAGCTAACAGAAAGTTGCTGAACGGAAACGGAGGTGTAACCTGAAACGAAGCACCATTTACGGCTTTTTTAAGCCCACTTGGAAGTAATAAAGGCAAGTTTTCCAATCTGACGATTTTTCGGACTGCTCTATTATTCGGACGTTTTTTCGGTCCCCGCGAAGTCCGAATAATCGGTCGGCGACTGCTTTTGATTTCTCCAGTTTTTCCGTGGCAGTTACCGCGCCGTACTGTTTGAGCAGGCGTTGCTTGCTCTGATATTCTGGCTGTGAGCTCCAACGTATAATCTAGCGCAGAGTTGAAACCATTCAGAGAAATCAGCTAACGCTTGTCCGACAGCAAAATAAAATCATTAAGCTAAAAAAAGGAAACCGAAGGCATATGGAAGAGCTTTCCTTGTGATGTTGTGGACTGTATAATATACTATGTTACTGGATACATGTGCCACAAGCTGCTTCAAAGCACAGAATGCCATGTGTAAACGTGGCGTTGCTGTACCCCTCTCACACTCTCAGAAACCTGAGGCGGCCCTTTGTTAATTGCAAGACCCTGGGAAGGCTCATTCACCCCCCCCCCCCCCAACTAGCATTTTTGTTCTCCCCGTGCAACCAAGATGGAATTTCAGGAAGCATTGTCAAAAAAGGGAATGCTTACGAGCTAACAATAGACAATGTCTTGGACAGCAACTGGCTGTCGTTTCCTTGTCCTAGCCACAAAGATGACATAATTCCAAAAATCTTGCACTATTATGTTGCACTGTGAATGAGGCAATATTGCAAGCAGCAAAAGGACAGACAAAGAAAACAAGACAAATCACCTCAGAAAGCTCTCAAGGCTTGTGCGACCAAACTGAGTGATGGTTTATGATTTGAGATCATTATGGTTTGAGATCATTATTTTTCCACACGTGTAATGAACAGATTTTCATGCCTATAAATATGTCTGATAGCTAGTCTACAAAAACATGATAATCTTGGGATATTTTGCGGTGACAACACATCACTGCACAGCATGAACATCGCTGCTGTAAAGTTCACGACGTCCTCAGATTTCTCACTTTGAATTTCACACTGAATTCACGCACATAACGTGTTGAACATGCACGTTGCCTGGGTATGAAACCTACAGAGCAGGCTGCAGCAGCATCCGCGTCAATAAGGTCAAAATTAATCCTGAAACTTCCGCAAAGAAACCCTGGCATGCTCTCTTCATAGCGTCGAGGTTGACGTTGGGTAGCGTCACACAGAATCGCTCGCGCGCGCAACTACCATGCCTTGGCATTGAGCGCTTCGGAGTTACTAGACCGAGTACGCCATGATGCGAAGTTCTACTCAGGCGCTGACAAGCGCAGAGTTAAGTCGAGCAACTCTCCAACGCCAACGTCGTTTCGTACGCGAGACAACAAGCACCGAAATCGGGCACAGGATGCAAACGCTCGCTGTCGTTACGTTGGAGTTTAGACCACGACGTCCTCGTGGTTTGGACAGCCCTTCAGCTATTCAAAACGATAAACATTGTTCAACAAATGCACAATTGGCTACGCCGAAAATGATGCGCGCGCCCCGCTCGGTGCAGAGCGCACAGAAATTGGCATGTCATGGCCTCGGGGTCGTGTAGCGCCACCTGCTGACGCGCCCATCAACCATGAACTAACTGTTGCCATGCCGACTGGCGTGGCAAAACTTAGTTCATGGTTGATGGGCGCGTCAGTTTGTGGTTGATGACCGAAAAGGAAAGCAAGAAACCTTTGTGACCAACCTCCCACTAAACGGCAAAAACGCGATGCTGGTGCAGACGTGAGCAATGGGTCGCCAAGCACACTCGACAATGTATCTGAGGAGCCACCAACCAGAGCAGCCGAGTGACAACTCATGCCTACAGCAGTAGCCATGCTGCATTGAAGCCAGCTAGCCAAATCAGCCAGCCGGCTAAGCAGCCAGGGAACCGGCTGAGCCCCGCTCTGCACGCATCGCACAGTGAAGCCGCTTGCGGGCACACGCTTCCACCCGAGCGGCCAGCCGGCCAGGTTTGCTTGCGGCACCCACTCGGCCAGCTGCAATGTCAGTTCCGCCTAGCCGTAATAGCAGCCCTTTTCTTAATTGAGGTTTCAAAATCACATTTTCACTGGTCGCTGCGACGCGCTAGCGCATATTTCAGGCGTCATATTTTGTAACTTCCGGTCTTTTTGATCAGACTACACGAATATAGCATTTTCAAGAGGCTGAAATTTTCACAGCAGTTGGCCTTCGACTGTAACCAACTTCCTTCGCCAGCAGGCGACCCCATGGACACCCAGCAAAGGCGCACCGCCCAGTTAAAAGCAAACCCATTGGTTCCAATTGGAAAGTCAGTTGGTACCAATTGGAATCTGAGAGATCCCAGTTGGAATCACAGAATCCAATTGGTTTTGGCATTACCAATTGGTGGCTCCAATTGGAATTGAGATTTCCAGTTGGAACCTAATCCACCAACTGGCCATTCCAATTGGGATGCATTTTTCCAACTGGTCATCCCAGTTGGGATAGTTGTTTCCAATTGGTATCCAGTGATACCAACTGGGTTACATTTTTCCAGTTGGTGACTCCAATTGGAATTGAGATTTCCAATTGGAACCTAATCCACCAACTGGCCATTCCAACTGGGATGCATTTTTCCAACTGGTCATCCCAGTTGGGATAGTTGTTTCCAATTGGTATCAGTTATACCAATTGGGTTACATTTTTTTAATTGGTTATCCCAAATGGAATGTTTCCCTTTAGAATCTGTTTCGAGATCCCAATTGGAACGGTAGTGCCCAATTGGCATGTGATGCACCAATTGGCCATTTCATTGAGTATTTAATTATTCCAATATCAATTGAATAAAACAACTTCCAAACGGTAAAAAGTCTTATTGGGATTTAAACCTATCATTGGACACTCCAATTAAGGGAGGACACTCCCAAAAGGGTCAACTTTGCAAATTTTTATCTGTGTACATAAATTGTACAAAAGATGAGTCGTATTTATCAGGAACACACTGACATTGCTTAGGAAAACTATAACTAGGGATTAAACTAATGTAATACCCAACATTTTTCTTCACTGCAACTGAGAAAACCAAATTTTTTAAAAGTAATTTATTTTATACTAACATCACATTGACAAATCAAATAGATTTTTTTGTATTTGTAAAAAAAGAAAGAAACAATGTCACCATTGCAGTGCCCATTAAATTCCAGTTAGCAAAAACAATGAGTGAGCCTTTCTTTTTGTGCCATTGCAAAACAATAGTTATGCCAAGAAGTGGACTGGAGAATAATGTGTTCAAAGTGCATGAACCTCTACCTTTTCTTTAGCATCGGTGGACCCAAAATAATTTATAACAAAATAACTATGAAGTCAAAACAAATGAAACTTTCTGGGAATATTCTCTAGATGTTGGTGAATGTAGAAATAAAATTTTTCAAAATATTTTTTTCAGTTTTTTTTTTGTATTGGAGGCCTGGAAACGATTTTTTAAAACCTTTTAAAAGAGTTTTAGTTGATCATTTCGATGCCTCCGATAACGATACCCGATACTCCGATACCGCATTTGCGTATGTATCGCTATCGGATCTGATCGGATCACTTGCCCATACTTTTTTAAATCTCAAAATGAGGACAATTTGTGCATGAAAATTGAAAGCGGAAGGATTTTTTTCTTTGTTTTGTATCGTGTTGTAATCTATTTCTTAAATATCGCGAGTAAACTTCCGCTAAAATCGGCTTTTCCGCTAAAATCGGCGGGAATCGCTGGAAGCATCTGTGCACACTGGGCAAACAAAGATGGCGTCC
>JAZHYW010041058.1:0-59946 GCA_037355805.1 Ixodes ricinus | reverse complement strand
TAATGGGCAGATGTCAAGATTATCATCACAGACTCTGTTTCTGTTCCGCCAAACCGTTTCTCAATCAACCGAAAACAGCCACATAAGATTGTTGTTCGTTTTTGGTTCAGGTTCATTACCAATGGTTTGATTTAGAATTTGGTTTTGTTCCGGTCGGGTCAAAATAACGGTTTTGTTCCGGTTTTGGGTTCGGGTTTGAGTTCGGTTGACAGCCTGGTAAAAACGTCAAATTTCCTGTCTCTGGTATCAAGAATACTTCCCCACCACATTCTGCCCGCTGGTATTTAACTGGTAAATAATTTTCAGAACAAGCTCAAGCTTCAGCCATAGCAACGAACAACCCGACTGTTAAAATTATTAAACTAGCAGGTATAACATCACCCGACGCACGGAGCTGAAAGCCTGTACAATTACTGAAATCCGGTAAAGGGTTCAAGAGATTACTTAAGGGGCTCGGTGGAAAACCCTAATTCGATATGATAGAACAGTTATCAGACGAACAAGAACCCTGAAGGATGAGAAAAAATATAATAAAACAGGGCAATAGAACCATCAACTGTCAAATATGAAGCTGCATGACTGAAAAAAAAAAGAAAAACGAGACCTCTGGTAACGACACACACACTCAAAGGTTTCAAACACAGCTGAAATTTTATTTTGCAAAACCTGTTTCAAACAATACAACGTTTTCTTTCCGCAAGCTTGCAGACACTCAAGGACAGCACTTTTCACAGCCTAAGGAATCGCCGAAGTTCGTGGTTCAAACCAAACGAAGGCTTATTAATAGCGTTTCCGTGACGTAGTATTGCGAGCGATTCCTTTATCAAACGTTTGTGGTCATCTTTTTGCCTTTCTTCCACTGATGTCACATCCCAAAACGGTATACAATTCTTATACAGTCGGAATGTACATTTGTGGAAAGAGGTTTTTTCCTTCCCCTCATTCGTTCGTTTTTTTTTTTCCAATTTAACCAGGTTTTGGAAAATAAAATTTTAGCTGTGTTTGAGACTTCTGAGTGTGCATGTCGTTACCTGCAGTCTCGTTTTTTTTTAAAAATCATGTTTAATGTACACCAGCTCTTTTGCACCCTTACATTTATTTCATAAAGCTACGTTGGTTCTTTCTCATATTTTATTATTTTATGCCTCCACGCCTGCTTATCAGGTACGCTGAATTCATTTTGCCCCTGAATATTCATTTCTGTTTTTGCTCTAAGGCACACGAAATAAACGCCGAGGAGTCAGCTTGGGGAGAGACAATGAAGGAGGATGAACGGTGAGAATTGGACAATCCACAGTGCCAGGACAAGCCGCGCACAAAAGGCGTAGCCCTACAACTGAATACCCTCAGCGATTGATTTTAAACGCTTTTTCTCAGTACCTTCCTAACATGGTTAGACACAACAGTGAAATAGGCCTCTAGAATGAATTTGGTTTCTCAGCGAAGTTTTTATCTTTTCCGCGTTTTCTTTTACCCTCTCTTTCTCTTTGTTCCACGATGTTAGCGCCTAATGTCCGCGACAAGCGAACTTTTTCCTTTTTATCGCTTTAACGCTTCTTGCTCATGACGCAGCACGCGGCCGCAGGAGCAGACGGAAGGCACAAGAAGGAGAGGAAGTCACCGGCAGACCGTAGCAGGACGGTGAGGGAGGGATGGGAAAGAAGGGCGAGATTGTGATCGAAGCGCGAAACTACATTTTGAAAATGCGTAAAGGTCGATACGCCACGTGTCGCTAAAATCTGGAACTAAACTGCCGTGTCCCCAAAAGTTGAACTTGGGAGTATCGGGTGTCGATTCCCGAGTCATCGGAACGATCTATTAAAGCTCCCTATTATCGATCACCGATGCCTCCAGGGAAAGAAAACGGACGCATGAGTGCCTCAACCCAGCACCACCTAGGTAACAGGGTCGCAGTGCTTGATGTATGACGTCACCTACCGGAGGCCAGCACGGGTCACAGAGGCTGAACACAGTGCTGCGACAGCTTTCAACTGGCACTCGTGTTGAAGAGTTAGGACACGAGTCCCGGATGAAAGCTAACGCAGCACCGGTGTCCAATCTGCGCCACGCCCTCCTGGCCTCTTCTAAGTGACGTCATAAATCAAGCAAACTGCGGCCTTGTTACTAAGGTGGTGTTGCTCGACCACTGTGTGCCAAGTGCAGGGGCATAGAGATGACGAGGTCTACCTGCTTAAGATGAATTCCTAAGGCATGTCAATTTAGCACGTGAAGGTGGCGTTTCATGCGCATGTACGTAGGGCTGTGGGGGAGGGATGAAGACTATTTTAAAAAAGACACCTGCGAAATTTTTTTTAATGGTAATTTATTGGCATTAAAAATATTAGGCTTAGATGAAGGCCTGCAAGGTTGAGCAGATAGGTTGAAACCTCTTTGCTCAGCTTCATCAAGTTTTTATTCTGATCGACCAGCAACCACGGGCCGGTTGGTTCCCTGCAAGCCATCGATTCGTTTCTGAGTACTCCTGCCCTATTACTCTAAAAAAAAAAGAATGTCATCTTACACACTTTTGTCCCATATAATGCACCCTAAAGCTTTGGTTCGTCGTACAGCGCACTGACGTTGAACAGACGGCCCCACCTTTTACGAGAGGCTTGATAAAGGCGAAATATACCTCATTCAACAGCTAAAATACGTATCAAAGACACCAGAAGGAAACAAATTGAGGTTTTCCAGTAGAGCTAAGAAAACCCCGATTACTTTTTTTTTTAGTCAGTAACTCGCATGTTAGCTATTTTAATGAGTTGTACCACTCGGCATCAAGCCGCTCGTGAACGTTGGCACCGTCGAATCGACGTCAGGGCGCTGTACATCGAACTTAAGTTTTGAGGTGTCTTATATGGGACAAGGGGTTCAAGAATATACCCTTTTCTTTTTGAGAGCGTACAGCCCTGACGACTTCGTATAGGCGACCCGTATTTGCCTAGTGAAGAAGAATAAATTCGCGCCCTAAAAAGCCTAACGTGACAGGATCCTTATATATATATATATATATATATATATATATATATATATAATCTGCAGCGAAGCACCGCAGAAACAGCACGTTTGTCGTGCAACAGTCAATGTGCATCATGACGGACACGTTGAGGCCGTTCAGCATTCAGAACTTTTGAATGGCTGTTTCATGCAACTGTGGGGTTTTCCCTCCGGCATACCGGCCAGTCAAATTAAATAACGGCGACGTGAGAAAAAAAGTTCTTCGGAATGAAATGGCAGTTGGTCACATTGAGAAGTTATGAATGAGGTAGCTTCTGCAAACACCTGGCACTGATATGAGACGGTAATGCTCCACTTACGCCTCGAGGCGTTGTCTTCCGCAGCCTCCTGTTTGTTTTCCAATTCAGACTGCAGGTCCATTTTTTTGGTACATTGCCAATAGCATCTCTCGACTATAGCGTGGACGCTTTCCCTTTTCTGGTGGATTTCTGCGGGGCCTCGTCTTTCTGAGTCGGCCTCACCAGCTTGAAATTATCGACGACATCGTTCCCTTCTCACGGTTTTTCGTGCGGCTTCAGAAGCGCCTCTTCAACAAGTAGACGCTGTCCTCGCTTTCTAGCCGTCTCTTGTACGGCTGCAGGAGCGACGTTGCCGCCAAGACGTGGGAGAGCGTCTGGAACCTGTGGCTGAGCATTCCGCACAAGTGAACGGCGAGATTGACCGCGAAGAGGACCACAAACACCAGGCTGGTGAGCTCCAGATGTTGCGCCTGGTGTTCCACCACGACCTGCCCGGCTACGTGAAAGTGTCTGGCGATGTAGGTTTCGCCTGTGGGCCAACTGACGTACAGCCTGTTTTTGTGGTGCTGGATCAGGAGGACCGTCAAGACGTAAAGCGCGTTGCAGAGAAGCATGATGGAGACGGTTCGGTTGCGGAGAGACTTGAGTCCTTCTTCGACCCTTTTCTTCTCTGCCTCACTCGTGGTGTCTTCGGGGGTCAGGAACTGCTTAATGAGTTTCTTCCAGAACTCTGTTTCCCTGTTGCTGATGGAGTACTGTGGGGCATTCTTGAAGACGGCATCGGAGCACCAGTGCGCTGGGTCCTGTGGATTCGGCGTTGTGAGACCGGTTTCCGCAGGCTCTGCGTCGTAGCGGAGACAAATTGTTAGCGGATTTTCAGTGTTCAAAGATCATTACATCCCCATACTGGGGGTTTACTTCTCTTACAAGATACCAATGAAACGGTGTTCGCTGCAGGCATGTAAACATGATTATCTGCGGAGACGCCCCGGGCATGTTCGAAGCATGTTTGCTTCATAGATACGTGTACATATCGACATTGTAGCAAAGTGGTTTGTTTGCCTAGTTGGTTAAACATTACGAAAATTAAAAAGTGCGAAAGACAAGGACAAGAGGGAGACTACACAGGACGAGCGCTCACTCACAACTGACGTTTTAATTCAGAAGATGAGGAAAACGAGGACATTAAAGACCCTAACGTTAAATGTTACAAATAGTTATGAGAAAGGAGTGAAAGGATCTGAAAAGGCTAAGAATTAAAAAAGGTAAAAAAGGAGATTAGTAAAAACAAAAGGAAATGGTTGGCATGATTAAAGTGACAGTGAAAAAATTGACAGTAAAATAAATTAAGAAAAAGAAAGAAGAAGGTAAAGCAAATTAAGTGGTACAACTTGGGGGACGTCTACCTCTGCTCTTCTTCGTTTATAGAACAGCCTATTTGTTGGCATCCTTCGCTATAGCTTGCCTGTTACGCATGGTTTAAGTCAGACAAACATGAAAGCACTCCAATCGCTCCAGGCCCAGGCGCTCAGAGTATGCCTTGGGGTACCACGAACAACCGCGACCATAGACACGATTGCAGAATCTCATTGTCTACCTTTGAAAGCTCTGCGTACCCAAGAAACTCTACGACTACATATGCGACATCTGACACGGCATCGCTCTCATCATCTAGCTGACATTCCGGATAGTTGTTTTTACAGCCGCATCTCTCAAACTATAATTGACAACAAGGAGGTCCTTCCAACAGTGTTTCAAGATCCGGTGGTACTCGATACACCACCCTGGTCACTGCCTTCACTTCAAATCTACAAGACTATTCCTGGAATAACAAAAAAATCGACGCTCTCTTCAGTTGTCCTTCGGCAGCTTTCCTTGTCTTCATTGTATACACGGCACTGTTCTTCTTGCCACATATATACCGATGCATCAACTACGCATAACGGGTCATCGATTGGCTTGGCTGCCCCAGTGCTTCATCTCAAAGCTGGTTACAAGCTGTCCCACAAAACCTCATCTACGGCTGCTGAACTGGTGGCCATTCGAGAGGGGCTCCAACAGATTAAAGAAGCATCACCTCGCGCTTGGACGATCATCAGCGATTCACAGTCTGCCCTCCAGTCGCTTCAGTGTCTACGTAAAAATAGTCCAAACACACAAGTAATTTTAGACATATTCAAAGTTCACTCAGAAATCGTTTCCCTTGGCCAGTCCGTGTCGTTCCTGTGGGTGCCCAGTCACTGCGGTGTCACGGGTAACGAAATGGCTGACTCTATGGCTGCAAAAGCTCAAGAATCTCTCCAAAAAGTCCTAGCTCCATTTACAAAATCGGACATCTGTTCAAGAGTGGCGATTTTGGGGAAATCGACCGCAACGAGCCTCTGGAATGAAGACATCAACCAAAGCTCCTCTCTAAAAAATATTGACCTGCACCTACGGTTTCGAGTACCTCAAGGCCTGAAGAGACGACGGGAAGCGGTTCTCCATAGGATTCGGCTAAAGGTCGCCTACACTAACTATTACCTTCACCTTATTGGCAAATTAGAGTCCCCAAACTGCTCCGTATGTGGAACTATCGAAGATATCCAACACATTTTACTTCAATGTACAAGTTATGATGGTCAGCGAAAACAATTTTTACAAGACATTAGGAAGTCTCCGGGATCACCCCTTACAATACAGCACTTCCTGGGGCCATGGAACAACGAAGACCGTGCTTTAAATACCACAAAGGCCCTCCTCCGTTTTCTTTCAGCAACAGGCCTGGATAAGAGACTCTAATGCTATGTACTGAACTTTCTTGTCCAAATGGTTGTGTGTGTGTGATGTGTGATCGTGTCTCTTTTATTCTTTATGTTTCTTTCTTTTCCTCTTTCTTAACTCTGTGATATCCCGTACCCCTTTCCCACCAGAGTAGCCAGTCAGGAGATTGTACTCCCGGCTAACATCTCTGATTTCCTTTTATTGCATCAGTAAAAAAAAGTATATCTAGGGAAAATTTTTTATGTACTCTGATTCTTTTTAATGACAAAGTCACCGATGGAGCACTGATGCAGGCGTCTCCTTTGGTCGCAATGACTTCAGCCTCAAGAATCTCTCGAGTTCGCTTATCTGTACACGTCCTCAGGATCCTTGTGCTGGACAGTAGCGGGGCGCATCTACAGTCCCTCACATGTAGAGCGAGATGCCACGACGGAGAGGATTTTAGAGATAGCGCATGTTTCTTTGAGCCTTACGTTGATACATCTTCCCGACTGCGCCACATATACCTTCCCACAGGTGAAAGGGATCAAATACACTACCCCGCTGCAATAGTTGACGTATTTGTTGCAGTGCCTAACACTGCACTTGTCAGGCTTTGTGCGCGTGTTGTTGACTTTGAGGCAGAGCTTTTTTAGCTTGTCGGGGGCTGAAAACAGAACAGGCACATCGTATTTAGACGCAATTTTCTTAAAGTTATGAGAGATGCGACGGATATAAGAGACGACCGCCGGTCGACTTCTTCTTTCTCTGCTTATCTTGCTTGTTCTGTTTAGTTTTATCATACATTCAACAACGTCAGACAGGATGGAGGTGGGGTAGCCTGACGTCTTGAGCCTTGATACTTGCGCGTCAAAGCTCTCCCTTGCTGAATGAATGCAATACTTTTTCAGGGCAGCGCTCAAACAACTGGACACAATGCCCTTTTTGACTAGTTTTGAGTGTACAGATGTTTTCTTTTCTCTTAATTTTTTACTGTAATTTTTTCACTGTCACTTTAATCATGCCCACCATTTCCTTTTGTTTTTACTAATCTCCTTTTTTACCTTTTTTAATTCTTAGTCTTTTCAGATCCTTTCACTGCTTTCTCATAACTATTTGTAACATTTAACGTTAGGGTCTTTAATGTCTTCGTCTTCCTCATCTTCCGAATTAAAACGTCAGTTGCGAGTAAGAGCTTGTCCTGTGTAGTCTCCTCTTGTCCTTGTCTTTCGCGCTTTTTAATTTTCGTAACATATAGACATGTCTGGAGACAGTTTTTGTATTGATGTGATAGCGGTGCGACTGGGGTTTTAGCAAGGCATACTTCCCTACCTTGCCCAGACACTTTCATTCCTTACATTTCATTGTCATAAAAACGAGTTTCGGTTCACCTTGACTAGCGTTATCCGAGGGCAGGTAGTCGGCCCCGTCCACGGGTGAATCCTCCTCCTCTTGCTCGCCTACGGGTGGTATTCGCCACCTCTGCAAACTGTTCGCCGGGTAGGCGCGCTGGTTGTGCTCTCCTGAACGAGCCTCTCGGATTCTCCTTCTTCGGCGTGGTGCACCAGAAGTACGTTACGATGTCTCCCAGGCTACAGGTGATAACAGAATCGAGAGCAGTGGCCACTTTGAAAGTGCCCTGTCCCTTCTGCTCGGTCGCCGCAGTCTTGGTCTCCGTGCCTTCTCGCGTGCCCCACGAGACGACGTTGAGGTTGACGATGGAGTAGATGATGAGGATGAGGTACATGGAAGGTACCAGGAGGAAGTAGAGGAGGCCGTGGATGATGCAGCCGAACTCTCGAGGATGGAGCGAGGCTGCCAGAAGGATGCTACACGCCGTGACCACGAGAAAGATGGAGGAGTTCGAGGCCACGCCGTCCTCTTTCATCTGGAGCGCAATGCCTACCAGGACGGTCATCATGAGGAGAGCGTACGCCGCTGATAGTATTTGGGCCACGAAGATCTGCGACAAAAAAAGACAAAGATGGATGTCAGCGAGCTGTAATTTGCTCGAACATAACCTATCTAATCCTATATTTTTTCTCGATCGCCTGCCGTTTGCTATAGAAGGGGCTTGAACCTCGTCAAGCCGACATCTGTCGGCTTTTTGTTCATGCCTCCAGTGCCTGTATTATTGTAATGACCCCCAAATAAAATGATTGATTGATTGATTGATTGATTGATTGATGACTTAAAAGGGAGATTCCTGTAGCATCAGTGTGGCTGCGGACGGTTCGCTGCCACAATTTAAACTTCCAGTAGGCTCATTTTCAAGTTATTTTATCAGGTTTTACCACCTTCGTGTGCTGCGGTGGTTGTGTTTGTGTTGAAATGATAGTGTTGAAGTTTTGGCAATTTTTTCGGTGCATGAACGTATGGTGACTTGTTTATCTCGCTCAACTCTGTGTGTAAACTTATGCAGTCAAATCACTAGTGATGTGATTGACTGCACCAAACTGCTTATCCTGCTTCATACTGCTACATTTTACCAAAATGTGAAGTTTGCGCCAATATGGCTTAAAAAACATAAGTTTAATATAATTATAATGAAAAAAGCTCAGGCCTCACTGCCCAACCGAACCGTTACGATATGCTTATGCCAGTTCGAAGAACTGTTGATCCTATCGTATCAAAGACTGACAGTACTCTGAAGATTGGCAATAATTCTCATGTTCGTGATCTGTTCTGAAGGGTTAGTTAGTTTCGTTAAGTGCGCTTCTCACCAAGAGTTGCAATATGTGTACTGCAGAGAAGCGACAACCGTAAAGTAGAAATCGCGATTTTGCGTGTCTTGCTTTGCCGCAGCTCACTCTGTGTGCTAATGGGAAATCACGCCTACAGAGTGAGCCGCGGCACAGTTTCTGAATAGAACTTCGGAATGTACATTTATATGTTAAACTACCATATTTTGGCGGTACCTTTTTCCCATTCAAGATTTATCAAGGATGCTTCGGTATTGCAAGAACATTTATATGCACACTTTTGTATCTTTATTTTTTTATGGCAGCTCTTCTGTTTAGTTATCACTTTTATATAGGTACGTGAGTAAACTAGAACTAAATTCGCTGGAGAGGTGGATGGAAGCTTGGAAGGAGCCTTAACAAGTTCGGTGGGATTGTTTAAGAAAGCATATTAATCTTTAACATTCCAATTTTCGTTATAAAGTTCTATATAAAAATGCTAATTACTGTTCATAATCAAACGACAAGTGCTTTGTTTTTTATCTGAATTAAAAAGTGTAATTTTATTACAACCTCTAGAGCTTCCAGGAGACATTAATTTAGACGCTCTTCATTATTATATTTTAACATTATGTCAGTGGGGTTCAGTACCTAAAATAACCACTCACAACAGTTCGTGCTGTCCTTCATCAGTCATCTTGTTACCGTGTCTGGTGCTTTTCCACGCAACTAAACGCTGGTTCTTTGTTTGAGGGAATCACTCCTGCTGTGAAATCTATGCTAAAAAAGGGCTGCACGTAAGTAAGAAGGCAAAGAAGACATTGCCTTGTAGTTTGACAGGCCTGCACTTTAGTCTTAACATAATATTTGCAGTGGTATGAATGAAAATGAAGTGTGCGCTCATTCTACAAAAGTTCTTTTTGCTGCTCAAAAATTGACATTTGGCTCCAAAAGCTGCTCCAAAAGCTGCTCCAAAATCACTAAATGAAAACAAAAATTACGAAAAGTTAATATTTTGGTTGTGTAAACAAGCTGTGACAAGAGTTTTTGACCAGCGTTTCTGTTATACACATTGTTCACGCGAGTGCGGGGAACCGGCCAAACAGCACTAGCTTTCGAAACTTCTAATTCCTTTCTTCCCAAAAAAAAATGACGGCACTTCACTGCGTACAATAAGGCTTATTGAGCTCCCAGTGAATGCATAGAGTGAACTTACGTTGTTTTGTCCTGATTATATCCGGATATTTTGGCTCTCCGAGTTTATTTCGCACTAATTGGTGTTCATCGGTAGATATCCTATACTCCGCTGCATTTGCGCGCTAGAAAATTGACGAACGCACAAAAAAAAAAAGGTAATAGAAAGTCATTATTTCTAAGCATATTCTTGAAAATACTCAAGTTCCAGACTATGTCTGGTAATCACTACGGAGGTGTGGTTCTATGAGTAGAACCGCATGCGAATAACAGTTTGATCACCCACATCCGATATGCATCCAAAGACTTTGCATCTACACCCAAATCGCATCCGCAATGTTCCTAAATTATTGCATCCGCATCCGAATCGCATCCGCTAAATTCGGTGCTCCTCCGACTCGCAATCCGCCATTTGTGTTATAATATGAAATCAAGCATGAATGAAGAAGACAAGCTTCTGAATGGTACCTTATAAGCCGTTCGCCTATTCTTGTACAAAAAACCCTTCGAGTCCAAATACGGTGAGTCATTTCATCGTATTCTGCTTTATCGTATCTATATTATAAGCGATCATTATTCCAGTGACACTTTGCGTCACTGGAAAGATTATCGCAGTTATGAGATCGTCCTGGGAGTGTGCGACACTCTGGCCAGATAGATGCACTCAAAAGACAATCATTTTTTTTTGCTTTGCAGCATTTGTTTTGCAACATAAAAATATGCAGACACGTATTTTTAACCATTAAAATTAATTAAAAACAGACTAATAAAATTGCGTTATTTTATTTAGGTTATAAAATAAAAAAACGGGAGATGAAGGGCGGTCACCCAACATACCGAAGTTGGCTAAAATTGAGCAAATGAGACAAAAAAAAATATTTTTTTAACGGTAATTCTTATTTTTGTTTTAATAGTTAAACAACACAGCGTGGGCGTATTCTTAAATGTCTTGCACTCGAAGCTCAGTAAATGACTTAACTAGAACAAGCAAAACATTAAACAAAACTACAATATCTGAAAGTCACACAATGTCTCATTTTGCCAACGTAGTAGGGGTGTAATGAGACACACTTAGAAAACCTGATATGCGCTCAATTTTTGCAATAAAAAAGCCTGGAAACACTGTTTCAGTTCCAACACACCCTGCATGAGCCCACTCCTTGCATTCCATGCACTCGATTTATACGGAATGCGGAGCTGCTTGGCTCCAAAGTTCTTTGCATATCAGGCACTGCCAGTCTCTTTGTGGTGTGCATTTCACGGTCTGCAAAACGCGCGGACAATAATAATCTTTCTCATCAAATTCACTTTCGTCTTTTTTTTTTTTGGGGGGGGTTGGTTTTTTTGACAACATCAACTTCGCCTTGTGGGGAGATGACGGTAGAACAGTGCTGCCATCCGACCTGCTTGTTCCGTTTTTCGTTAGGTAGAAACGAAATGTTCTTGAAACTTGAAACGTCGGAAAGAACGCGCCTTCTGTAGCCTAGCCATTTTCTGTATTTTTTTTTGTTAGAGACGTTCGGTTTGCATTTTAGTCGTATCCTTTGGCACGCCAAGAAGTTCGGCAGCAGTGCGTAGCGCTGCTGCTTAGCATTTTAAGAGCTTTGTTCATGTCGCTTTCGTGCTATGAAGCCCTTGTTTTTTATTTACTCGTTTGGACCATCCTAGACTCCGGGGAAAAGGGATATGACACAGGACAAACCAGGAGACTTTTGCGTTATTGACGTGCGCGTCATAGAATGCCAGATTGTCGTGTTTTGCCCCGCGCGAATCCCTCTACGTAAATAATCATTTCGATAAAAAAAACAAAAACCACAGATTGCTCTGAATTTGAGATGCATGAAGCTAATAAAGCGTACAAAAAAAATTAAAGCTTACCTTGGAAGAATAGTCGGTACCAACCGTGGTGCACGTCTCAAATGAAAACCTGACGCTCAATTTTGTGCCTTTTTGGCGGGGGGTAAACACGTTAACCTCAACTCCGCATTTAATTTTTTCCGGAACACTCTTTCCGACAGCTTTTTGTTTTTTTCACGCGCAAGGCATATAGGTCGTGGCACGTCGTGGTCAAGTCTAAACGTACTCCGATTGCTTGTCTAGGAGATGAATGGCGCTAAACACAAACCGTCGCATTTTGACCCGTGTCTCATTTTAACCCACCTGACTTTACTCGTGTATGTGGTAAGACTATAGTACACCACTGGGAAAATATGACAATATTCATCAATGACAGCGCCTCCTATTGGTTTCAGTTTTAAACACGAACCCTCAGCTGCGAACTCGAAACCGAGTACTTAGCAGCAGCTTGCCGATTGTTGATTAAAAAAATGCACGCAGATTCACACCAAGTTTCACTTGTGGGTTAGGCTTTTACTTTCTTGTGGCTTGCACGTCCTGGGTTTCCTTTGCCCCAAGAACGTTGCCCGCTCTTTACTTCTAAACAAGAACACGCTTTTCCGGGACGGTTGATAGCCCAGCATTTTTTACTTTTTCTAATTAGAGAATTTGTCGTAATGTAGAACTCAAAAAGCGATATTTTGTAGGAATAAATCAAGTCTTTCTTGGCGTAAGGAGCAATCTTCTCCCTGATGGGCACCTTTTTTCTAATAGAGTAATTTTCTCCGGCAAAACACTCGATGATGCACTTTCTACTATCACTCACTACACCAGGGGTATCAAACTCATTCGAATGTGAGGTTAGATAGCCCACCTACAACAAGACGAGAACCAACAAAGGTGGGGGAAATATTTCACTCTTTGAGACAAAAAATTAGCAAACAAACAGCATTGATGTTTTACGTGGCAAAGCAGCTGACTGTCACAGCGACAACCCAGAGATTTTTTAGAGAAGAAACTACGCTTTATTTGTTTTTGTAAGCCAATTGTTTTGCCCTATTTAGCTTTTATTTGCCTATACGATACTTTTGGGCACATGCCTGACGTTATAAAAAGATATTAAACACCACCATACGGCAATACTGGCAGTTTTCAATAGAATGAGAGAAAGTACACCACCTTGCCCTGTCGCACAATTCACTGAGCTTAACAGGCGTGAAAACATATCTCTTCAGGCGACAGTGTTTCTGTGTGTTTTTTTGGCAATTTTTATAGCAGCATTATAAAAAATACTTTCATTTTAAAGAGTTTGTCTGACAACCAGAAGCCCGAGCTCATATCTTTATCTTTGGCCATTGCTCCCACTGTGCAAGAGTTCGCGCTGCCGAGGTGCCTCCTTGAGCTAAGAGCTCGCACTTGTATACCCTAGTAGTGGTATTAACATTTCGATTTATTTACGTGAGAAAGGACTGAAAAGAAAATATAAACACGAAGCAATACTTGGTCCAAGAAAAATGGAATGGTGCAAAATGGGTGAACAGAGCAGAGCTCGTTTTCCAGCCAGTATAAATCGACAATATGAAACTATTATTTATGGCGGATGTGGCGCTGCGAGGCATGGAAACGGGGACTCGTAGCCCGGGATGTTTTTGGGCCGTATCCCGAAAAAGTCGCCGGCCGGATGAGGCCTGCTGGCCACGTGTTTGCGACCTCTGCTCTACATTCTGCGGTCACACACCCGTTTAGGGGTCTGTAAAAATGTAGATCTGGACCCGCGGATATCCGCATCCTATTTGCATCCGCAGCTAATGACATTCGTATCCGATTCGCAATCGCCAAATCTGGTTAATCTTTTTCCGCATTCGCCAGTTAACAGCGGATATCCGAGGATGTTCCGCGGGTAAACCACGGATATGGGGCGCTACCTATCGTAATCTCGAAATGTCCGACCTAGGGTGTTCGGCCGCAAGATGCCGAGCGAAGAAATTCCATCTGAAAATACTAAAAGCCGCAGACACACTGCAAGGACATCACGCCTGTCTGCGGACACGGAGGCGGTGATTCGCTCCTTGTATGGTGGTCCTGTCACATTTATCAGGGAACTGTCGGCAGACATGTCTCGAGGCATGTATATGCATGGAGTGAACATGCTTAGAATATTCTTGAGGCGTGTCTGCAGATATTCCTGGCCATTATGTCTCCAGGAGAGCACCGTGTTTTTTGTGGTAGACATTGGAACGACAATGGGGATGGAACAGCTCAGCGAAAGTCAGACGAAGATAAGAAGACAGAGTCACGACAGGACGCAGCTGTCTTGCTCTTTACCCGTACTTTCTGGGAGCATGAAACAGACGATGAGTGAATCCCATCACAGGCACGATGTTGCAGAGGGAGAGCCGTGACGTTGCTCACGCCGAAGCAGCTTACGAAGGAGCCCACAAGCATCAGAAAGATGGTGCCGGGCCCCAGGATGGTTCCCATCGCAAGCATGGTCTGGTACGCCATGTAGAACATGGAGATGCCCTGGTTCTTGTTGGCTATCTGCTGGCGTTGATCAAGATATCCAGGATGTTGGCCGTGGTCGACGGCGTCCATCGTCGTCTCTGCATGAAGAACTCCTCGAAGGACTCGGGGCAGCGAGTGTAGGCCGTCCGACGCGACTGAGTACTCCACCTGGTAGCCCTGCTTCAGGAGAGGCGTCGCTGAGCCAGCGGTCTTCACCTGTGGTGACGGTCATCGTTGGTCATTGTCAACAGCAGTTCAGTCAAGTTGTACTTTAGTTTTTCAAGCTGACTTCGTACGCGCGGCAGCTGAAACACCCGTTCCGGCACTTTTTCAGCGACTGTGATGTCCTGACATTCTATTATCTTTTAATTTGTCAAAGAGTTCGAGGCTATGAAGCCTCAATTTCGTATTTCATATAAGATTAAACATGCGCACATAAACGGCGGAGGGATGAAAATAGTAGTAGAACGACAGAGCGGTGACTCCCAACTGATTTATTTAGAAAGAGAAGAAAAAGAGGAACAAAGAAGCCATGAAAATAGAACCCCACGTGAAGTGAGAAAAAAAGATAAAAAAATATAATGAAAACGGAACGGGAAGGAAAGTATGTACACACATTATAAAAAAGAGTATAGAAAGAGAAAAAAAAAAAATAATAAAAAAAGAAGAAAATAAAATCAACAAAATATAAAAGTAGAAAACGGCACTTTCACCGCCTCGGCTGGCCAAAGTTACTGCGCATAGACGTTGGCGAAAAAAGACACCTCCATAACATTCAGCGACAGGGACGGATGGCTTACGCATTGCTGTACTATTTCTGAATCTGAAAGGCTCTCTGTAGATCTCTCGAGTAGTCCGGTTTGAAATCTCCCAAGAACTGTTGTTTCGCCAAATGTCGGTGTGCACTGCCAGGAGTGACAGTGTGTAGGCAGGGGCCCGCCTACCGCGGCTTGAAGTTAATAGAAATGTTGTCTGGGCTGGCCGTTGGAGGCATCGTCCAAGCCTCTCCCCATGTACCATCTACCACGTCAGAGGGATCTTGTAGACTACACCGTTCATACCCAGGTAACCAAATTGTTCTCGTGCTTCTTGTGGCATGCGGCTCGTGAACGGTGTCAAGGACGGAGCTCACATTTTGCGCAGATCTTGGCCAACCTTTGGGGGGCCGAAAACACCAAGGGGATTAAACTGGGTTTGGGCTAGTTGGTCCATTAATGAAAAAAGGTTAAAAAGCGCGAATAAACGAGGACAATAAGAAACACGGACGACAGGACAGGCGCTTCACTCTCAACTGGTTTTATTGGACACCATTGTCATCTATATATACACATTGCCCAAACCACATCGGATTCAATCGCCACCATCGCCAGCCAACGGCTTCCAGAAACACCATCTCACTCTGAAGCAAATACAAAGACGGAGAGCTGACGGAATTGTTTTCTTTCTTTTTTATGCAGAATGCCTTAATTCTCCTTACGTTTTTGTTTGCCTTTCTTAGAAACTTTGTGCCAGTCAGGTCAGGTTTACCAGCATCCCGTACAATGGTCAGCGAGATGGCCCCGCGTCGTTGCGCACACACAAATTATGTTCACGTGTTCTATCATTGAAGGCAGCGCCCAGTCTGCCCAATGCAAAATTCTGCCACAACTAAAAAGAATCCCGTACACCACATTGGTGACGCACGCAGCACATTGCACCGCGAGTTTTCTTGGAGCACGAAGCTTTTTCACTGCCTTGTCAACATCGGACATACCGGTACAAGTTTACACGGTGCAGAAAAAACCACGTTAATATCGTATCCACCAGCTACCTTTTTTAGATTATGCGACACTGCATGCATATACGGAAAAGACTTGCACTCTTTTCTTCCTGCTAACACTCGCTGCCTTTTTACTTCTTTCAGCTTTTAAAAGGCTCTCACAACAACTAGAATTAGGTTAGGGGTACCCCGCGTCTGTTAACCTTTTGATATTCGTTCAAAACTGATTTTCATCTGGTAATTAACTTTTTTCCAGAGCCGCACTCAGACACGTCAAAGATATACCCCTCTTTACCAAGTTTAGAGTGAGCCCTTTAAAACAAAACCAGACTTTTCTTAGTGCGCAGACCACGTACCTTAACAGACATGTTCTTCAGAAAAAGAATCAAAATGTCTAAAAACTGAATGCAGTTATTCACAGGCAATTCCCAGGTAAAATTAAGTCTCTGACAACTCCCTAAATGATCCGACAATCGTCTCAACCGTTTCCTCCAAACCCGAGTCTGAATCTAAAAAATAAAAAAATAATCATCGACGTATCTACACGTCTTTAACACATGGAACTCAAAAAGCCTACCTGAAATAAAGAAATGTCAATAAAACAGGCAACTGTCGACCCAATGGGCACACCAGACATTTGTACAAAATATCGCTCGTCCAAACTGACGGCAGTCGACTGAAGATAGACTAGCAGCTCCAAAAAGCGTAATCTGCTAACGCCCGCGAAACTTTTGAAATCTAATTTCTCCCAGACTCGTTGATCAAATCCCGAACAGCCTTGAGAAGTCCACCGTGAGCAACGGAACAATACAAGCCCTCAACGTCCACAGATATTGCAGTGACAGCATTCTAGAAAACCTTCTCTAACTTCATTGACTATCCCTAGCGAGCTCCGCAAAAAAGGGTGTCCTAGCGCAAAAGGCAGCAAATGGCGCTGTAAAAACCGACGGATCTGAACCTGCCAAGTGTTTCCGACACAATGGCTCGGAAAGGAACCGCCAGCCCTGATGCGTTTTCCAACGAAAAAATTTCCAAAATTTCACTTTCTGCTTTGTCTGCGGCGCACAATAGCCCAAAATGTCTATAGTCCAGACCATTTAGCAACTCAATAGCCGCAGATTTTTGAATCTTTGGTCGAAACTTAACTTCTTTGAAGTTTTTTTTGCCAATTGCTCTCAATGCGTTTTCCTGGAACTGGACCTTCCGACATCACAACAAATCCCCCCCTTCTTATCGTACCTGCACAAGCGAGAGGTCGCTGAGCTTGAAAAATCCACAACCTCTTCAGAGGTTTGCCTAAGGGCCGACTCACAGATTTTTCAGGCAGTCCACGCCATCAATGCACGCTCCTGTTCTGTTCCACGACTCTATTGGCGAACAGCGCTGCGGAACAGAACAGAGCGTGCTATTGGTGATGGCGTAGACCGCCGAAAGAATCTGTGAGTCGACGCTCCCAAGGCAAAACCACCTTTTAAGAAGGTTGAGAATTTTTTCCAAGCTCAACGAACTCGCTTGTGCAGGCCGATAAGGAGGGGGATTTGCAGTAACGTCGTAAGGGCCAGTTCCAAGAAAAAGCACATTGAGAAAGCACAGAAAAAAACTTCAAAGAAGCTGAATTTCGACCAAAGACTCAAAATCTGCGGCTATTGAGTTGCTAAAAGGTCTGAACCTAGACATTTTAAGGAAAGATGCAGACAAAAGCAGAAAGAGGAATTTTTGGAAATTTTTTTTCGCGGGAAAAACGCACAAGGCTGAGTATCCTTTCCGAGCCATTCTGTCGGAAAACACACGTGGCGGGTTCAAATCAGTCGGTTTTTACAGCGCCGTTTAGACACTCTTGAGCTAAAAGACCCTTTTTCTGGGGCAGAGCTCGCAAGAGATAGTCAATGAACTTAGGGAAGGTCTTCAGAATGCTGTCACCGCAATATCTGTGGACGTTGAGGACATATTATTCCATTCCTCACGATGGACTTCTCAAGGCTGTTCGGGATATGATCGACGAGTCTGGAGAAATTAGATTTCAAAGTTCCGCGGGCGTTAGCAGCGATCATTTTTGGAGCTGCTAGTCTTTTATCTTCAGTCGACTGCCGTCAGTTTTGACGAGCGATATTTTGTACAAAAGTCTGGTGTGTGCATTGGGTCGACAGTTGCCCCTGTTTTGTGTAACATTTCTTTGGCATCACTGGACCGGCAAATTTCAGATAGGCTTGCAGATTTCCATGTGTTAAAGACGTATAGATACGTAGATGACTATTTTTTGATTTTAGATTCAGACTCGGGTTTGGAGGAAACGGTTGAGAAGATTGTCGGATTGTTTAGGAGGTGTCAGGCGGACTTAATTTTACCTGGGAATTGCCTGGGAATAACTGCATTCAGTTTTTAGACATTTTGATCCTTTTTTCTGAAGAACATGTCTGTTGGCAGTATTGTCCGCGCACTAAGAAAAGTCTGGTTTTGTTTGAAAGTGCTCACTCTAAACTGGTAAAGAGGGTATAGCTTTGACATGTCTGAGTGCGGCTCTGGAAAAAAGTTGCAATCACCAGATGAAAATCAGTTTTGAACGACAATCAAAAAGGTTAACAGACGCGGGGTACCCCCTAACCTAATCTCTAGTTGTTGTGAGAGCCTTCTTCAAAAGCTAAAAGAAGTAAAAAAGGCAGCGAGGCAAGTAAAGAAAGAAAAAGAGTGCAAGTCATTCCGTATATGCATACAGTGTCGCATAATCTAAAAAAAGGTAGCTGGTAGATACGACATTAACATGTTTTTTTCTGCACCGTGTAAACTTGCCAGGATATGTCCGATGTTGACAAGGCAGAAAAACCCATCCTTTGGGAATGATTATCTACGTTAATGCGAATAGCATCAAACGGTGCGGAGTTATGCGCGTTCGTCAGGTGGCCGGCACACTCTAGATACGCCAGCCCACTCTTGAGGCGATTCTAAATTTGTTGACACTTTCACAGCCCTGCGCACGATCTCCGCAGCCCAGCACGTGCGTTTGTGTCACTTAGGAAGGCGAGCAAAGCACGCGCCATACGCACAAACACTCAAAATGGTACCGACCAGACTTTTTGGCGTCTCAGCTAGTCTCAACCAACGGTACTCTAAACGGTTGTTTATATCTTTACCATAGGACGCGCTTACAGCGCTGTCACAGCTACCGGTGCGCGCGCGTTCCATGCACGAGGGCTCATTCCGCTCTCGTGAGGCTGAGCACGGCCGCTACATCACCCTCTCCCGAGCGCAGGAGAGGGTGAGCTAGCGGCCGTGCTCAGCCTCACGAGAGCGGAATGAGCCCTCGTGCATGGAACGCGCGCGCACCGGTAGCTGTGACAGCGCTGTAAAGCGCGTCCTATGGTAAAGATATAAACAACCGTTTAGAGTGCGTGTGAATGACTGCCTTCATAGCTCTGTGGTTAGCGCGTCTGCCTCGCTGATCAAAGGGTCAACGGTCTCGAATCCCAGCCGGCGCCGGTCTTTTTTATTTATTTATCGACCCGCGGCGTAAGAGGTTAGATAGCCAGATAGATAGATAGATAGATACATAGGCGCGAAAAGTGCGTGAAGTAGCCAAAGAATGCTATTCGCACTAAAAGTCACCGTTGCTCCAAGAAACACGCGGTGCGATATATACTGCGTGCGTCACCAATCGTGCGTGTACGAGATTCCGTTTAGTTGTGGCAGAGTCTACATTGGGCAGACTGGGCGCTGCTTCAATGATAGAGCACGTGAACATTATTTGTGTGCGCAACAACGCGGGGGCCATCTCGCTGACCATTGTAGGCGATGTGGCTGTAAACCTGACCTGACTGGCACAAAGTTTCTAAGAAAGGCAAAGCAAAAAACGGAAAGAGAAATTATAGAGGCATTCTACATACAAAAGAAAGAAAACAAGTGCGTCAGCGCTACGTCTTTGTATTTGCTTCAGAGTGAGATGGTGTTTCTGGAAGGTTGGCTGTGATTGTGGCGATTGAATCCGATGTGGTTTGGGCAATGTGTATATATAGATGACAATGGTCTTAATAAAAAACCAGTTGAGAGTGAAGCGCCTGTCCTGTCGTCCGTGTTTTTATTGTCCTCGTTTGTTCGCGCCTTTTAACCTTTTTGTTCACCAAGGGGATATCATACCTGTTGGCGATTTGCTTTAAATTGTGAGACAACTTATGCAGGTACGGGACTACGAACGGGCGCTTTTTTGTATATTTTGCCTGACGCTACTATCTCCTTTAACCTCTTTAGCAAAGACCCCACAACTTCTATTGGAACTGCGCGAGGGTAAACGGATGCCTTAAGGTGTTGAAGTTGAGAGCAACAACTGGCCTTCACGTTATGAAAACACGATTTTTCCAAGGCCGAGCCTAGAATGGACATGGCTATGCCCCATTTCACGATCTGTAGTTAGAGTGGGAGGATGTGTACTACAGAATGGTTTTTTTTAACCGGGGAAAGTAGGTCCAGCATAGGTGATTGGCTTTGACCGATAGCGATAGATCTAAAAATGTTGGGGTCCCATCCTGGTTTTCTCGACCGTAAACTTTAGTCCCAGAACCGCACTTAGCGAAGGTTTCGACCACCGATGTACAACATTACCTTCCACCCTTTTCTCGACACAGTCAAAAAGTCATCAACATATCGAAACACTTTTCGTGCAGGCAGGGAACTGAGGGTAACCATGTATACTTTGATACAACTTCTGAGTGGACAGACGCCGCTGAGAACAGGGGCGACGCACGGCCCAATATCATACACCGGACTTTTTGGAGGTAAAGGCTGAGTGCTAAGGAGGTGTCTTTCCGGCCCACGCCTACGCTAGAGTGTACTAGAAAGGACGAGTGGGGCCACCGGAGTGCTATTTCTGCACCTCCGCATGTGGAAAAAACGGCTAATCCAAGCCACTTCGCTCGTAGCGCCCTCTCGGGCGCTACGAGCGAAGTGGTTCGGATTAGCCGTTTTTTTATGAAAAACGCGTTGCGTTCCAACGCCAAGCTCGACCGGCACACTGGTCAAGGTCATAGAAACAATAGAACGCCGGGCTATATTTTTATACAACCTAGACGTCAGGCGTCACGTCAATACATAACGTCACCGCGACCTGACTTGTCGTCACAACGCCATGCGACATCACGACGACGCCTTGACGTCAACGTCGTCATCGACGTTGACAACGCGCGTTACACGACATCAAGACTGCGTTCTGACGTCATATTGCGTTGACAACGACGTCGATGTCAACGTTGACGTTGACGACGACGACGACGACGTCACGCGACGTCAAGATGACGGCGTCCTTGTCAATGCGACGTCATAAAGACGCTTGGTGTCAGGTCGTCGACGTCGTTGTCGACATGACGCAACTCGACGTCACGACGACGTCCCGACAACTTCACGACGTCGACGTCATCGTCGACGACGACGACGTTACACGACGTCAAGACTTCGTCGTGACGGCGCGTCGACGTTGATGTTGGCGAAGGCGACGACGTTACACGCCGTCAAGGCTTCGTCGTGACGTCGTTGTGACGTTGACGTTGACGACGACGTCAGGACGACGTTAACGTGACGTCATAGCGATGTTTGACGTTGCGTGGGGCGTCGACGTCAACGTCGGCATCGACGACCACGTCCACGTCGTCCTCGACGCGGCGCGACGTCATGACCGCGTTACAACGGCGACTTGATGTCGCGAAACGGCGTCGTCCTCGACGCGACGCGATGTCACGACGGCCTTACGACAGCATCTTGGCGTCGCGTAACGTCGTAGTCGACGATGACGTCGTGGCGTCGTCGTAACGTCACGTCGTCGTGACGTGGTGTTTTGACGTTACCTCTGACGTCAAAATCATAAAAAATACAATATAGCCCCTAAGGGGCTATATTGCCCATATGACCTTGACCTGTGTCGTCGCTCGCTTCGATCGCAGCGAAGGTGGCGCTGCGATCGAAGTGGCTTGGTTCCACCTGATCGCTTTCCACATTTTGAGGTGCAACTGAAAGCATGAGCGGAGCCTGTAGCTCGCCCCACTCAGTCGTTTCTAGTTCACCCTACCTATGCGGAGTAACTTTGGTCGGCCAGGCGTGAAAGCGCTGTTTTCCATTTTTTTCCTTTCTATTTCTCTTTTTCTTTTTTTTTCATTCTTTTTTTTTTCTATCATGTTTGCACATAATATTTTCTTCCCTTTCGTTTCCTCTTTCTTTTTGTTTCATCTTTTCTTCACTTCTCGTGGGGTTCTATTTTCGGGGCCTCTTTTTCCTCGTTTTCTCCTCTGTCTAAATAAATCAGTTGGGAGTCAGCGCTCTTTCGTTCTACTTCATTTCTCTTCCTCCGACGTTTTGTGCGCTGTTTAAACTTAGTGATCTACCAACTAGCTCAAATTACCACTTTACTTCGCATTTAATTCCTTGTTTGCACCACACCTCTCTCAAAAACTGGGAGGTACGCTAAAGTAGCACGAAGGACTGTTTCAGCTCATATTGCCTGTTATATAATACGTACCATAACCTACGTTTTTGTATTCTACCTTCGTCACGCGAAGGCAGGCGGAATATTGATGTTACTCACTGCATTAGTTTTTTAGTGTACAAAACTTTTAGAGAGTCAGTGTATATTGATTCATGCATCAACCATGGTGTTAAAGGGTCGTTGGAGATTTTAATATTTATTCTGGTTGTCTTACTATTTGCGTCTTGTTGATCATGGAACTCCGTATGTTCTTTCCCATGACTGTTGTTCATGCTTCTGTCGCAGATTTCAGGTACTGTTCAGTTCGCTATGAGCTATAAGTTTGTGAAGCAAGTGCGTCACGTTTTTTCGTAACTCAAGAATTCTTGCTTTTTCTGGTCCTCCTGCAGACTCCTGATCACTTGAACTGAAGCGGTTTTTATCAGCCCCTTTGTTCACGATTTTCTCAATGAGTATGATTTTGCTACACCTCATGCATTAGTGTGGATCCTACACCGCCACCATCAGTGTACACCGGTGACGATACATCGAGCGCGTCCAGCGGCACCATTCACTTTATTCATCCCACTAGAGCAGAAGACGAAAATTATCTCTTCGCTAGCATGGAGCTCGAGAAGTACAGCTGCCATCCGTATGGAGGTAGACACGTGACCCTCGACCGCTTAATATTGGCAGCGTTATGAAGCGGCAGCCGGGGCAGTTAGCGCGCCATCTCGCGCTTCGACACACTTGGTTTCCAAAACACATACGCCGCCACGGCCCCCTCTTCGTGAGGGCTGCCATTAGAGAGCGGTCGACAATCGCGCGTTCATCTTCATATCAATCTCCAGCCACTACTATACACGGCAAGCCTGATAAAGGAGTGGCATAGATGCCAACTCAAGTGACGTCTCAAGGTTAAAACGGTGCGTCAATACGGCTTTCCATTATTCCTCCCTCATATCAAGGCTGCGTCGCTGTCGGTACTGCGGCGTTTAATACTCGATACCTTTCTTCTTCTACCACACCACAGTGTACGCCTTCACCTTTCAGACAATGAAGAAAAGCCGATCTCACCGACAGGGGTGTTGGAAGGACCAGCATGGGCAGAAACAGCGCTCCTGCGTCGCCTTCATACAAGTATGGTGCCTGGAACTCGACTCCGACTAGGTGTTTACCGCGTCTTTCAAATATGTCCCCTGAGTTCTGCCTAATGACGTCACAGAAGTTCTCATGCAGTCGCCGGCCGTGATTCTGGCGGTACTACAGCAGTAGGGGTGGATGTGGCAGGCATGACGACGACGACACGCGTGTTCGCTCACACTCCGTTTTGCTGGAACTCGGAACATCCGACAACATGGCACTCCGGCTTTTGTGACGTCATTTGTTGCCCCTTCGGGACCAGTTTTGATGTGTGAGCAGGATAAGACACACCAGTCGAAGACGCATTCCAGGCACCGTAGTACAAGGGCGGCCTGCACAAACTTGCAGAAAATGGGAAGACGACAGAATCCAGAGTGTCACAGCTGTCAAGTGACGGAAACAGTGCAGCGCGTAGTAACAGAGTGTCTCTCATATGACAGGAGTCGTGAGACGCTGTGAAATAGGCTGGCCATCAGGGATAAGAGACAAACAATCTAATGTTTACATGGGGCTGCTAGGCTCTAGATTCGTCAAACACAAAGTTGGAGCCGAAAGTTCGCGGAGCGCGCCGATTGGACGTCGGAGAAACAAGTGCGAAGTCATCGTCGTGATAGGCCAATCGGTGCGCCCCTTCAACTACAGCCCCAACTTTGTGTTTGACGAGTTTAGAGGCCCTGGAGTTTGTCCGGGACACGGGACTTTATAAGCGACTATACCAAAGAACTAACCCCAGGTTCAGAAGAACCCTAAGATGACCCAAAAATAGCCCTGTCAGGGCTCACCCCCCAACACAAACACTACAGGCTAAGCTTAACCTTGCGGCGTTAAACCCAGAAGAGTCACAAACACCACCACCATGCACCTTCTATAAGACGGACACCGCGATTGTGGCCTTTACCTTGGTCGTACTGCACGAAGTGGCGGGCTTCTTCGGACTTGGTCGCGTACGTCCTGCATAACGTTGTCAGCCATGATGGCCTCTGCCCTGAGGAGCGAGAAGCAGCCAGGGCTGCGAGAGGACGCTGCCAAGCACGTGTTCCGTGGCTTTCTGGAACCAGTGACCCACGGCGTATTCAAACTTCTGGTACCAGACCATAGGGCCTACGAAAGAAGCCAGTGAAAGCAGTGAGGTTGCGGTATTTTCTTCTTATTATTTGTGAACAATAGAGCAGTAACATAGAGAATTTATAGCGTCAGCCAGATCACTGAACGGCACAAGCACTAATAAAGAATACTAATAAATATTTTTATCTCCATCGATTGTGATGGTGGGACCCGTGGAAAAAGCTGCAATATGTAGCTTGACTGGTCGTCGGGCCGCCCCAAATAGTCAGCCGCAACGAAAGGAAATAAAAAAATACGCATAAAAAGCAGCAGTTGAAAGATACAAAACGACCTCCTTGCCTGTTTGTGAAGCAAATAGACAAACACAAAAAGAAACAACTAAAATTGACCAAACTATGCGTGTTGGTCTATTAATGGAGCAAAATAAAACAGAAAATAGAAATCAGGCACAAATCAGGAGCAAAAATACGAACGCAATTCTTTAGAGGTTATAGAGCCAGAATCTACATCATTAATTATAACAATTATTTAGCAAGTGTGGTAGGGCAAATTTAGGCACTTGGAGAACATAGTCTCGTTCCCTGAGTGACCGTCTTCCACTTCTTCGCGCCGCGAGTGGTGTATGGTAGTGAATTTTCCTGTAAACCTGCAAGGTTTTCTAAAACAAACATGAGTCCCTAATTTTTTCCCTCCTAAAACTAGCACATAGTGTATATTTGTAAAACTTGTAAATAATAATTTTCTTAAAATTTCTAAATATTTCAGAAGTGTGAGCATCATAAGGCACATTACATATGTTCCTTGATATTTTTTGTAACAAAAATTGTTTTTCCGTATTGGTTTAGTCGAAAGGCTAAAATATAGGCGAACTGGCACCAAGCTGTAACAAAGTATACTGTCGTTTTGGAATCCACTCTGTTTTTTATTCCCAGATAGTCTTGGAACAGCAGCACCTTTTTAAGTTACCGCTGTTCCGGGATGATAATAACTACTTGTTCCTGAGAAAGAACGAAGTTGGTTCTAAAAAGCCGAGAAGCTACTCTTAGGGTTTAGACCGCTTTTTTCACCTGTTTCTTTCTCCCCACCAGCCAGATTTCCTGTTGATCATGTTTCCATTTAAAACCGTGGATCATTTCTACACCACGTCTGGTAACGGTTAATACCATATCGCATGTAGCCAGTATACTACTCGTGACCAGCTAGTTTTTGATTTATCCCCTACGCATGCGTGAGAATGGCAGAACCATTGCTCAATGGATCCTGAGATGAGGGTGACCTATTGGCCCAAAAATAATATTCAACATATATTCAGCCCTTTTCCTTCAGTGCCTAGCTGGCGGGTCTGAATCTCGACCGAGTTGCCCACAATCTTACGGAGGCTTATTGCAGAGGAGACGCCGTGTAAGGTTGCATGTCAAAATCCCCACGTGGTTGAAATTATACCTCAGTTCTTCGCTTGGGTGTCCAAAATGCCCTTCATTTACTTGTCAATCAAAACTCAAATTTGACTTTTCTCTTTCTTCGGCACGCTACATATCACAGCCGCACGCTCGCGGCCATGCTTTTGTCAGAACTGCAGTCAGTGCTTAAAGTCGTGTTCTCAGAAGATCTGAGGATCCCTCGGACTTTCATGGGGGATCTGAGGCGCCCTTGGGGAGCAGATCCAACCGTCGCGGCCATAGCAGCGAAGTTGAGAACTAAACCCATGGTTACAAAATGAATAATTTAGGCGTGTTTCTTACGCAGAGCTCGAATGATGTAGCCGAATGCTGTGCCAGCGTTTGGATGCATGTGGTATGTCATTAGTTTAAAGGTAAGCCGCTTGTCAAAGCATGTCCCACAAACCTCGCACTCCTCCCCTCCCACTCCCCCCCTCTCCCAGCTGACTACAACAGAGACCCCTTGCCACCAGTGGGAGATTTTAAGCACTGAATGAAGTAGCTCGCGCTGCCCGCAACCGAAAGCAGAAAAAGACGCATCTAGTAAATACACGTTACAGACTCTGGGATATAAGGTGAACCATACCAAAAACACTCGCCGGTAATTTTTTTTTCGATTCAGATTTATCTGAAAAGTTTCGAATTTAACGTAACGACGACAAAATCAAAGCAAAAAAGACGGTGTTCTACTAAATAAAATTCATAGGAACACAAGGTCCTGAGGGGATGCAAATTTAATTTCTTTTGAAATCTCAAACTATACTGAAGAAAAGGGGCTTGTATAAGAAAAAGCTAAAAGGCAAAGGTGTTTGCTTTTTCCTGGTCAAGGTTCCTTCGACAACAGGTTGTGGTACTTCGGCCTTTATTCATTTTGTTTTCTAATTAAAAAAAATGGAAACACAATAAAATAAACTTGAAATATAAAAAAAATTGGGAATCTAACAAAAATAAACTTTGGTAAAAAACGAATTTCTAGCGAAAATTAATTCCGAAAAACACCTCTAAATTTTGCACAAGAAATGAACTCAGAAAACCCGTGTAACGGGCAAAATAATTTTATCGGTGGACATTTATTTCAGGCTCAAAATTCTGTGTATCAGCGTTCGTCATTCTTTGCACGGGCACACACACTTTGTCTTTCAAGCTTCACACTTCGTCCTCTCTCAGTTCACACGCACCGTACACCATCCTCCTATCAAAGAATTTGCCATCCCAGAAGTTATCACCCGCGAGAGTAAGTACAGTACAGGTCGCCTCAAAAAGTCCCGTGTTCGTAGTCCATATCGAGATACTGTTTGCTGCGTGAGGTCCACAAAGAAGCGGTCGGTTCCGTTCGTGTAATGTGGTCTCGGTGCACAAGGGCTGTGATTGCTGGTTGAGTTTCGTCTGGAAGGTCACTGTCGATCGCACGTGTGTATGGATTCGGCTACCATTGCCATTTGTTTCCTCTGGGTTGTCAAAGAGGAATGTCATTGTTGAATTTGCCTACTTGCGTGTAGGCTCTCAACCTGCATCGATCGGTGGCGGATGTTCAGCGGCGTCGACTGGTGGCGAATTGCCCATTGCGTCGACCGGTGGCAGAGCCCTCGACTGCGTCGACATATTCAGCGTCAACGATACTCATCGTCCACACACTCAGCGTCGACATACTCATACTCTCCGTGTGTGTCAATCATGTTGACACACACAAAGCACTGATCTGTTCGCCGGAGTACTAACCTTTTTTTTGTTCCTTCCTCACAACAATTCACTACACAAGCGTCCCATCAGCATTAATACATTTTCTGTAGAAATATAAATACAAATATCCTTGAATGATTCTACAATCTTGTTTCTATGGAAACATGGAAGGACGTTATCATAAACAAAATCCAGGGAAAGCCAATGATTTTTTATAGTAAAATTGCGTAACAGTATATATGATGAAGCGTTTTCATCATTTGAGGTTAAAAAATATAAACAAATCACGGAAACCATGTATTACACGGGATCTCTATAAACATATAAATAAACGTAGACAAAATGTTTGAGAAGTTTATTAAAACTAGAGAAACAAAAAATCTACTAAGCAATTAAAAAAATATAGAAATAAACGTCTCACTCGATATTTAAAAAAGCAAGAAAAAGCTTTCTATCCGAATACATTTTCAGAAATACATACGGACCCCACTAAAGTTTGGAATACTATGAAAAACTGAATGTCATTTAATCGGGTTTCTACTCCAGAAGAGATAGTAATTGGCGGGCATCCGTACGCCCGAAGGTCATTGGCGAACCAGTTTAATGAGCATTTTCTTTCGTCCGGAGCGTATGGATCGCCAACCGATTACACGAATTACCAGTCACCGTGTCCGCTCAGATGGCCCCGATTCAACTTTTTTCAATCCGACTGATGAATTGCAAATACTAGCATAAAGATGTGCTCAATATAAAAACTGTGCTTGTGGTGATGACGATATTAAGGTCACCCCGATTAAGTTATATTAGACTTAGTGTTAACCTCTCATTGATACATATATGTAACGAAATCCTGGTCACAGGTATTATTCCCGATAAACGAAAATTGCTAAAGTTTGTAGCTACACACAAAGGTGTTGCTTTCGAGAACCTAAATAACTGTAAACCTATATCGTACTGCCTGTTTTTTTGTTGAAGATTGTTGGAAAATTTATTATTGTAAGGGTTTATATTTATTGTTTAGCAAGAAACTGATAACTGAACAGCAGTTTAGCTTTTCTGTAGGGTAAATCAACAGAATCAACCTCAATGCATATTAAAGACAAAATAATTTCAAATATTGAAAATCATAATTATACAGTCGGTATGTTTCTAGGCTTTAAAAAAGCATTTTGACTAAATTAAACAAACATGTTATTTAAAAAATTAGAATTATTTGGAATGAGAGGTGATGCTTGAAATAATTTGTACGTTATATCACCATCGCGTTTTCAATACACAATATTACATGGTTTTAAATACAGAACTGGCACCAACTAAGGTATGGTGTTCCACACCTTTCTATCCTGGGCCTTTGTTATTTCGCCTTTGAATAAATGATATTATGACTACACCGCACATCACGCGATATCATTTTACACGCAGGTGACACGAATAGTCTCTTTTTTTCAAGTATGGGACTTGGTTTAACTCAAACAAGTTTGTAATAATTGGCTTCATAACTTATCACTGTGGCTAAAATATAATCATCTGCTTCTTAACACAGGTAAAACAAAATATGTCTCTGCTACTAATGAAAAATGCACAGTGCAAAAGGATATGTCTCTCCCCTTTATGCCCTTTAGCGCTGTGTATTTTCTCATTATGTACAAACAAAACCAACTAGCCAAACTTTCTACTTTATTAAAATATGTTCTATTTAAGCCAAGAATATATAACTTATACATTTTTTTTTTTTGAAGGGTGAAAACATTGAAGCGTGTAACAACTCATAAGTTTCTTGTGTAGTGTTCGAAGAAAGCCTTATTTTACTTCCCACATCGATAAAATAAGATGCCGTATATCGAAAACGATTGGGTCACTGAATAAACTCAGGGAATTATTACCGAAGTGAATAAAATTGTGACTCTATTACTCGCTTGTTTATTCCCAGCTACAGCTACAGCATAATCGCATAAGAAATAACTACACAAACAATATATAAATTTGTTTTACTGCAAAAGAAAGGCTGTCCGGTTAATTGGGAACCTAAAAAATATAACCACACAATGTCTTCATTTCAGGTGCTAATATTACTAACTATAGATCAAATTCTGCTCTTAAAAGTTTTTATCATTATTTTTCATCAAATTAGACAGGACCAATCACTTTTCTTTAGCATGCATTAAAAAATTTCAATTGAATTACAGTTTACGACATAGCCATTACATAAAAAGCAAGGTCCGCACTATTTAAGGCTTCCAGCAGCTCTCGTATCTCATTTCCATACACCCTAAATACACACCCCACCATAACTAAATGATGGAAAAGGCTGCTAAGTCATTCAAGATATTTAAGAACGACCCAGTAAGTATATCTTAGACCTTCAGACCTGCAGCTTGTACTCCAATATTATATTTTTTTCTAATTTGTACACCAAAATTGATATTTAATCAAATGCTGATGTATGTGATGCATGTGAGAATGATTCTTTATCCTCTGTTTTTGTATATTTTCTTTGCTGAGTGCTGTAAAAACCTGGGGCTGAGTTCTGTCAGAACACGAGCATGTCTTCTTTCCTGCCCCCACCCCCCCCCGACGTTCGTTTGTCTGAAATAAAAAAAAATACAAAAATACAAAACACAAAAATGTCTGGGCAGTCTGGGAGTGCTGGGGAAGAAGTAACCGGGTCATTATTTGTAATGTATGTAAACCATACGTATAAATGGTTTATCTGTCTCATCTAGTAGCCTCTTCATACCGTTATGGTACACGGACCTGTCATTTTCTTTTTCCTTTGTATTGTTGCTTTCGGTAGACATGCCAAGGTAACTTCTGATGACGACATATGGGACCCAACCACGGTGCGTATGCAGTTTTCGAGGACATCCTCGTGGCACTGTAGGGAAATGGAGGAGAACTCTGTGGCGAGGTGCATAGTCATCTTCATTAAAGGGCCCCTGCAATCATATTTAGGCGTGCTCACCTTTTTGCGGTTTCCACGTCTCTGGGGTTCGGGCAAGCCAGCGGGCACGGAGAGAGTAACTAAATATCAGTGCGTCATATTTTAACCGGACGACGCGGAAACCTCCTCCACCTACGAGGGCGACCCGCGTTGCCGAAAACGCGCGTTATGTGACGTCTTAGGTCCTGGCTTTACTACTAGTCTGAGCCGCTAAAAGCTTTTTTTAGTCGAGATACAAAATATAAGTGTCGCGAACCGTTTCAATTATAAATGAAAGTCGTTTTTGTTCAGTATTTTAGATCAGAAAAGAAACAAATGCAGTTTATGAAGTACGGACACTAGAAACGACCCGTCGACATACTCCGCCACCAAGTGGCGGAAAAAAGGGCGCATACTAGAAAGGGCTAGTGGGATGAGACACCAACGAACGGCGAGCGTAGAAAGGTGCCGGGTGTACGCGGCGGCGCTGCGGTCGTATACCGGCTGCATGGATCCGACCGGTTCTCGAAGGCGTTCCGAAGGCCTTCGGCTCTGGCCTTGCTGGCGATTTGCCCATTTGGCGGTATGGCAGCGCGAAGTGGCTCCCGTACTGAACTGATCTTTACCCCGTGTTTGCGGTCGTTTGGGGCCAATGAAGTGTCATGCCGAAATAATCTTTAATTGCGCAGCAAATGCAATGCGAGCCACCCTGACCGCCCGCTTCGTTCAGCCTATCCAACATATGCTTTAGTGGAGCCCTCCTAGCCGTCGACACGGAGTGCGGCAGCCTTGAACGCTCAATGAGCTCTACTGCCACTCCTTCTCTAGTTCACGGCCACTCAAGCCAGGACCTACGACGTCATGAAGGAGGTTATTTGTTGCTTGTTTTTTGTAATTCTAATTTGCCTATAACTTTTAAAATAACGCGAAATTTGAGAAAAGGAAAGTTTCATTAAGTTACTACGTTCAGTGCGCTCAAGTTTGGTACAAATTAAAAACCAGTCAAAAAGTTGTTGCAGGGCCCCTTTAACAGTGATGTCGTAGTGGCGTCTCTGCGTAGCCTTCGCTTTGTTGCCGTTGGTAACTGCATGGTCGTGGGCTTCTCGTAAGGTTGTGAGTAGGCGTGATACATGATTATCGCAACTAGTCGAAGGTACGTTAGTGTGACCGTGCACGTTCAGCAATGTGTCAGCTGGGATCATCATGTTCCTGACAAAAAGGAGGTAATGAGGGCTGTAGTCAGTTGACTCATGCACGTATGAGCGATAGGACATCATGATAATGGGTAATTTTCTGTCCCAGTCAGTCTGTCTCTCATTCACGTACGCACTGAGGCTCTTCATCAACGTTCAATTGAAGTGTTCCACTGATCCGTCCGGCTGCGGGTGGTAGGGGACGTCCTCGGCTTTGCGGACGCCCAAAATTGAACACATTTCTTGAAACACGTGACTCTCGAATGTTCTCCCTTGGTCAGAGTGTTGTGCTGATGGTATGCCGTAGCGACTGAAAAGTTCTGGACGAGGCAGTTAGCTACCTCATTGCTCTTGAGTCTTCAACGGAAACGCTTCAACCCAACGAGTAAAATATTCCGTCACCACAAGGATGTATTTGTGACCTCTTTTCATAATCGGCAATGGACCAGTGAAGTCAATAGCCACGCGCTCAAGAGGAAATTGACATTCTCCTGAACCAGTGGTGCTCGTTGCCTCGGGTTTGGCGTTCAACATGCGGAGAACTTGACACATTTAGAGCACCTGTAAGGTAAAGCTGTGTGCCATTCAAATCCAGAAAAAATTTCTGCGGCCTCCTATAGCGTCTTTGCGCGCCAAAGATGACCGCCCCCTGGTGAATCATGAACGGAATCCAGGGCAAGCAGTATCCACGTCTCGGGGATCACGAAAACTCGTGAGGATTCTGCAGTCATGGTCCACATCAGGCAACCGTCGATGAGTCTTAGCCTTTGCGGGTTACGAAAGAGTGCTCTCCGCGGTGCGTAGATCTATTTCTTTTGGTGTCTTGCCTGCGAGCAGGGACATTGAATGGGCGAAAGCTGCAGGTCACGTCATTGCTCATCTCGTAGATTCTCTACGACGAACGGAGACTGTGCGACTGCCATGAGAGCTTGCTGTAGGCCTTCATTCGACAACCAAGGTCGCCGAGACTACGAATTTGTGTTGCCGTGTTACTTTCTTGGCGATGGAAGGCGGTGAATTCATACTCGCTGAGTTAGTCGATCCAGGAGACAACTTGAACTTCCGGTCCTTTGAAGCTGTGTAGCCATTGTAGGGGGCTATCGTCCGTCCTGCAGGTGAATCGACGCCCCATCGGAACTGACGAAGTGGACAAGGGCCAGCATTTCCTTTTTGCCACACTGTAGTTCCGTGCAGGTTTTGTAAGGGGACGACTGCCGAATGCACTTGCCCGTTCCTTCCCAAGCTCGTACTTGTGAGAGTATTGCGCCGATCACTTTGTCACTTGCTTCCGTGTCCAGGATAAAGGGTAGGTTAAAGTAAAGTAGGGAAAAGTTAAAACTGGGAAATTTGTGAGGCGCTGTTTAAGCTTCATCGAAGGCGCTTTGACATTAAAGAGTTCAGAAGTATTGGGTTTGTTTTTCCAACAGCTTGTGAAGGGGAGCTGCGATGGCTGCAAAGTTCGCGACAAACTTTCAGTAGTACGAGGCAAGTTAAAGGAACGAGTGAAGATCCTCGACGTTTGTAGGCTGTGGCCACTTTTGAAACCTTTTTCGTCTTCGCTTCGTCTAGTTCCGATTCCCATAACTGAAATTTTGCGGCCGAGGCACAAGAACGCTGTTCATGAAAAACTGAGATTCTGAAAGCCTTAACTTGAGATTTGTTTCTCTCAGAGCTTGCAGAACTTTCCTGAGGTGCAACAAATGCTCGGCTTTTGTTTTGTTGAAAATAATTAGATAATCTAAATAGCACAAACAGAAGTCAGTTTTTTCGACTATAATTTGCATCATGCGTTGGAACGTTGCAGGAGCATTGCACAGCCCGAATGGGAGGACGTTGAACTAAACAAGTCACTCGTGAGCCACAAAGGCCGTCTTCTCTCGAGTGTCTGCCTGACATCTCTACCTGCCAATATCCTGATGCCAGATCGACGGTACTGAAATACTTCGCAACGTTCAGAGCTTTCAGAATGTCGTCAATCCGAGGTAGTGGATATGCGTCCTTATGTGTGACTTCGTTAAGCCAACGGTTGTTGAAGCAGAAACGTGAGCTCCCGTCCTCTTTGTTTCAACGAGAACAACCGGCGAAGCCCATGCATGGGCTGTTGGAAGGACGAATGACTCCCGGGTTCAGCAATTTCATCCGTTTTCGTGCTCGACAACTTAGCGTCGGTTCGGTGGTAAGCGGCATGGAGCTTCTTTAATTGGGTTTGCTTTGCCGGTGTCAACAGTGTGCGTTAATACTGACGTTCTCCCAAAGTCCCAACCATCTTGAGAAATGACATCTTCTAAAGTCAAGCAGGTATGTTTTCCATCAGTTTTAGTTGGTCGCTCTGAAATGCCTGTGATGCGGCTAGAGCATCTCGCAACAGGGTACTCGTCAATTTCTCTCTTTAGTCGTGCAACAGACGCTGTGCACGTGCCGTCTTTGTATGGCTCTTGTCAACTGGTACCATAAAATATTCTTCTTCAGGATGGTCGAAGGCACGCAGGGTTCCGAAAGTCGTGCATTTGAATAAGGTGACTGGCTCTTCGGAACAGTTGATGACGCATACCGGTAACCTGTCCGACACTGTGAGAATACATCAGGGGAAATTCAGCATTCTTCTTCGCAAGAAGGTACATGCGAGGTTCAAGAAGTGCAGTACCAAACACCGCAGCATTCGGTGACAGGTTCGGGAAGACGATCGGTGCAGTCCTGGGTGGGAGAACGGACGTGATGGAAAGCTGAACGTCTTTGTTCTTGAATATATGGGTCCTCTACCCGTTTTCAGCTCGAGTGCTCTTTCACTGAAGTCAACACGTAGTTGGTGTTTTATCAAGAAGTCGAGCCCCAGAACGAACTCATGACGAATGCCGGAGATAACAATGACAGGGTGGCTCACAGACATATCTGCAATCTCAAGGTGCATCGTGGATGTCCCCCAAAACTCCGAAAGCGGCGTAGCTAAGACCTACGACTCCATCTTTGGTGAGGGAACTCAAGTCTCCGGGTTGTGGTCGAAGAGTTTGAGCCCCTTGTCGCCTCGCAGAATAGTTGCTGATGGACCGAAGTCAACAAGCATGGTCATTGGAAATCCGCCCACTCTGCCGCTCACTGTCTACATAACGGTGCGGAAGAAGTGCTGAAGAAAGAACCCAGTTTTATTATTCATTTGCGTTTCTGGTGAGCTTTGAGCGGGTACGCCATTTCGCTTATCGATTTTCTATAAAAATGTAGGAAGATCGTTTGGTGTTGGCGCGCGCTGCACAGAGCTCGCACATACTCTTGCAATGTGGCCAATGCCACCGCACTAGAAACATCGTGGTGACCGTCTAGGGATGTTCCCGCGAGGAAAGATTTTGCTGGTATCCTTGGATCTACTCAGAGACTCGATGAAATAATTCACTGTAGCACTCAGTTCAGCGACGGTGCTGGTCAACACCGCGATCAGATCACCAGCAGGGCGTATAGTGAGATCTGAATTGCTAGCTACAACAGCGCTCAGCAGGGCGTAGCCAGGGGGGGGGGATTATGGGGCTTCTGCCCCCCCTCCCCCCCCCGAAATCCAGCCAACCCTACTATATACACATGCATTTTGACCCCCTCCCTCCCCCTCTCCGCACCCCAAGTCATGGACATCCCAGCAACCTGAGCCCCCCCCCCCCCTCCCCCCTCCGGACGAAATTCCTAGCTACGCCACTGGCGCTCTGTTTCGATGCTTTTGTAGTCGCCGGGAGGTATTCAAGGCATGTTAGCCTTGAGGAGATTTCAAGAGCCTCCTCCAAAGTAGTATGGTCGGCAGCAAGGACTTTGCCACGCAACTTGGTTTGGAGTTCCATATTGTATTGGTCTCGCACCAAGGGGTCGCACGCCTGTAGTGTCACCTTTGAATATGCCTGTCCGAAGAGGTCCATGAAGTCGTAGGCGTAGACGTCTAGAGCTTCTCCGGGTCGATGACTGCGTGATCGGAATTTTGCAGCTGACATAGCACGCTGACCTGCTGACGCCAAACCAAGCGTCAAGCCATCCACCAATGCGAGAAGAGTGGCCTTCTTGTTCTGAGAAAGATGCTCGTAGACGTGAAAGGCTCTTCCCCGCAAGTCCGTCGGCATGTGTAACAGCTTGGGGGCGTTGTTCCAACCATTTGCTGGTTAGTAAGCACAGAAAAATTTTACCCAGGATTTAATGTTCCCTCACCGGTGAAGACGTCCGGGAGGACAGGAGTTAGTGATTTTGCTGCCATCCAACCGCTGCCGCCACTTGTAACTGGCCAAAGACTTTTATCGGTGGACGTCCATGTCAGACTTAGAATGCTGTATCAGAGTTCGCCATTCCCCACACGCGCACACACACTTCTTTACGTGCTTTCAACCACCGAGCTTCGTCCTTCTCAGTTCAAACGCGCCGTTACTCACGGAATCGTAGTTAAAGATAGGATTTTGTGTTTTCCGGGTTTTTTTTTTTTGACCAAACATTTAAAGTTTATCGAATTTTATTTTTTTTAGTTTTCAATTTTCCGGAATCCGAAGCTTATTTTCGGTATGTTTCAATCTCTAAAATGTCCGCTTTAAATTCGCAAGAAAGCCCTCTATCACATGATATTTCTCGCTGGATATGGCATTAGCGCTTTTGACATTTGCATAACTAACTGTCCCACGACAAAACTTGGAAAGAAGTTGTAGCTTCTGTGAACGTTGACACTTCAAAATTTAGAAACTCACGGACATAGTCGCTGAAAAACTAGCTATCTCCTGATATAATTCCATCCTCCAACCCGCAGTTGCACGGACCCGTGGAACTGGTGAAGCGAGGAATATTCAAATTTCACCTGCCCTTCCCCACATTCATAAAATTTAAGTGTTCATAGCTTTCATTGCTATAAAAACACAACCCGCCTACCTTCTCCCTAAGAAACAGAAATGGCATGGTTCACGTTGGAAACCAAAACAGGGGTATTCTAGTGAGCCAGAAATACAATAACCCGTTGTCCTGACCCATCCTTCACGAGATAAGCGGGCACAGCTCCTTTTGTCAATTATCTGATATTTCAAAGACAGCTAAAATTGAATCAATGATCCTGTGCTCTGAACAAGCATGTTTGCCGTTTTTTGTTTAATTTCTTTTTTTACATTGTGATATTGAAATTTGGGTGTTTATGGGATAAATTCAAAATGACAAAACTTTACCAGCTAGTGTTCTTCGGAGTTTTTTCTGATTTATTCGAAAACACGAAACCCTAGTTACAGAACACCATCTTTGAAGCGTGAAAATAAAAACCAGGTTTGAAGTGTCACTGTTCCTTAAAGAGCTATCAGCGTACCTGAGCCGACCGGATGAATCCGCCGCAAGCGGCTCCGAGGTACGGGTTGATATTCATGAGGTCCACGAGGTAGAAGACTGCCTCCGGCTTGAAGTTCATGTCCCCGTCCAGAGCCAGAATGTAGGTGTTCTGCTTGCGGATGTCCTTCCTCTCGACGCTGATGTCCAGTTCCATCAGTCTGTGGCCCTAGCAGGTAGTACATGTACATGACCTGGGACCAGCGCTTCTTGTGCCTGATCTTGGTCTTGTCCTTGAGGTGGGCCACGAGCTTGTTGCCACCGGGCATGGTCCACTCCACTCGACCGCCGTACGGTGTGTCAAAAAGCAGCGGATCGTCGAGTACCCCGTAGTCGTCGCGGTGGACGTTGCTGCTGGAGGCAGTTGAATCTCGACATTAGCGTCATAAAGGACTTACACTGCTCATGCATGCGTTTGTTTGCAGGCACGTCCTGCACAATTTATAACCGGTGCGATGCAACCTGCTGTATCGTACATCAATCAGGCGTGTCAGCAGAAAAGTTTGGGATACATGTCTGCAGCATGTATTTCGTATATGTATTGGCGGTGTGACTGCGACCCTCAGAACCTGAATGGATGGGTGGATACGGCTGAACACGTTTAATCGGGTGGCGGATTGCGCCACCTAGCCAAAACATATTGAATTTCAACAGATCTCCGATTTCCGAAAAATGAGAGTTAAACCTTTAAAAAAGTATATTTCAAAAAATTACAATTCGTTTAACGGTGGTGCCTCTTTCGCAACCTCGTGCGTGCACCTTCCGCCCTACGGATCGAAAGAAAATCGGTGAACACTTACACTTCCCGTAAGGTGAAAAACTTCGAGAGCTGAGTGTGACGTCGAAGCCGCTAAAATGTCATATCGGAGCAGATGGACTGAATGAACGGTAAAGGTGCGAGCTACGCACCATAGAGTCCGCATATGGCGTTTCGAATTAAACCGAGTAACACTCAAGAACGAAAATTTCACGCAGTTGTGGAACCAATGAGGGTGTATTAAGTAGAAGAGCATTTCGTGAACCTGTTAAACAATTTTATTAGACACACACTAAGACTGCCTTGTGGCCTTATGGTAATTAAAGAACACTTCGAAAATTGCGCGTCCAAGTTTGAAATCCATGGAACATGACGAAACTGCATATGTATGCATGAACCGTTCCTGGTCACTGCTGTGGCTGCCTGAACGTCTTATGCAATGTTATTAGACACAAACTAAAGGTCCGTTCACACTCTTGCCACTTCTTAGAACGGAGTGCGATTGAAACCTCTTAACATTTCATAAGACGAGACAACACACGGGCACGCTGGCGCCATCTATGTGGTGGACCCTGGAACTGCATTTCAATAGACCACAAGGTTTTGCGGGATTTCCGAGGATCAAAATGTCCGTAATACCTATGAGAAATGGTCGCTTATAAGTTATAACGTTGGCCAAAAGTCTTTCGTGCCAAGAAAGATAAGGATAATGGGCGAGAGCAAATAGAAAATATGCGGGACCGCCATGTTTCCACTGCTAACCAATAGATGGCGCCAGTGTGCCCTCCGGTCGCAAAATATATTAAGAGGCTCCAAGGCACTCGTTCTTAGCAAAGTCGCAGAAGTGTGTAACGGGACTTTGCACCGACTTGTGATTTATTGAAAAACACTTCCGAAATCGCGCACTCAGGTTTGCAAGCGTGTAGCTCCACCTGATTTCATGCCAGTGGTTTCGCCGGCTTAACACTTACCTAGCTTTATTGGTTTTATCCCCCGAGAACCTTTCTGTCATAATGAGCGAAAAAGCTTTTTCATTGTTTTTATTACCAGCAGTCTCATGTTTATGTTTCTGCGTGCTGTCATGGTGTCAGATGACGTCACGACATCACGTGACTCGCTGTGTCACCTGACGTCATTAACGACGCCTGGCGTCACTGTGCAAAGTGCTGGACGTCACAATGTCACGTCATGGTGTCAGCTGACGCCAGCCAAGAGGTGGAACGTGATGTGCCGCGTGACGGCAGAGTCGTGTCGAGCTGCGTGACGTCAGCGGCGCGACGTCAATACGAAATCTTTTGGCGGAGTGCCGAAAATGACCCGTGTCGTCATAACATCACGTTAAAAAAAATTAATTTGTTTTATTGCTTTTAAACTTCGTCGGTTTTCTTGTTTTTTCTTTTATTAAATGTTTTGGATTTTTTTTTTTTTGCCCGAACACGAGGATATGCTGAAAAATGCGCCGGCTGTGTTCAGGCAAGGTTGGCATAGCTGCAGCGAAATTGTAACCTGCATGTGTCCCGAAAGCGACATGAGCAGTGCACAGTAGAAACGCGGTTTTTTTAGTGCTTGAGTGCTTTCTCATTCCTGCTGCAAAGGATCGGCAGAGGGGCGGGATTTGTTTTTGGAGCTTTACTGTTGACTAACTTGTATGGATCTATGCATCTTGACTCTATGTGTTGCGTATTCATGTACTTACATGTGCTATTGTAATATTATGTCTATTTTCATTGATCTCTCTTTGGGAAGCTCGTGTCAAAATAAATTCGAATTCGTATATTAAAGACTGTCAACACTGCGTTTTTTCTTTCTTTTTACCAGTTCGATCCTACGTATCCACAGATAATTTTGTCATCATGTCTTTAGCAAATACCGTGTTTTTTTGTATGACGTATGATCAATTAGGACTGCGCCTTTACTGTTTAATCGATTTCGTGCGTCGTTTGAACAGTTCACACCATTGCCTATTCGTCAGCACCGTGTATCATTTTCGTAAACGAGAGAAATGGAGTGACTTACCGTACGGCTTCTTTTACCGTGGCTACAAGAGTGCGAACGTAATCGTTGATGACTCGTGCCTTTACGGCCGCTGGCATCTGTGAGTCGTCAAAGGCGTCGTCGAAGAAAATATTTAGCTGAAAAAAATATATCCAGATTTGTTTCTTCAACCGAGCCACAAGACGATTTCAGTTCCTTGGACGCATGTTACCATTGCGAATTAGGAACACGAATTAATGGCACGAAGAGCGCTTTCAACACTAGACATACGAGGTATTCGGGACCGGCGCAGCTCGACAGTGGAAACTTATCAGGCTGTGCGGAGAGACCGCACGTCGAGCGCTGAGGTCGACATACCGGGACTAGCCCGCCAAGTTTGGCAAAGAGTGTGTCAAGCGTTCAACACCTCGTTGGCTGTTTTGTGTTCCGACAGTGCAGTACTGACGTCGCCGTCGCCGTATCCCTATTTCGAGTGCCCTCAATTTCATACTGCCGTGCGTTCTCTCAGAATACACTGCAAATGACTGATTTTTCCCGGGCTCAATATATCGCGATTTAGGTCAAAGCTGAAGTCTTTGAAGAATTCGCGGTTTCTAATTTTCGCGAACGCGGTGGGATCTCAATGTAGATTCCAATGTGTTTGTATTTTGCCGGAATTGTTCTCGGGACCTATTTTTTGCGAACTGTAGGCGATTCGCGAAATTCGCGAAAATTAGCTCCTTGCCAAAACTTATGTCGTTTACAGTATGTGCGAATCTGGAGTGTTGTTCGCTAGTTCTGGCGATAGATAAATGCACGTCTGCGTGTCAGTCCTGCTGCTGTGTGCCCTAGCTGCCGGCTACATACACGTGAAGGGTGAGGTGAGAAGGCAGCGTCTCTTTTTCAGGCGTTCAGAAAGTACACGGCCGCTAGAAGACGTCTGAGGACAGAACTCGCAACCTTTGGACAACTGCCTTAGATGAACGAGCGCGCTCTCCGCGCACGGCCCCACCTAACCGGTAAAGCGACAATGCGACGTCTGTCGTCAGCATGAGCCTCGTGCCCGGCTGCTGGCCCCGGTTGCCCGGTATTCTAGCACACAGTATAGTAGCTATAGAGGATGCCAAAGCACTTTCCTGGAGCGTGACATTGTGCACTGGGCTCCCATCCTCGTCGTCAGTTACAATGATCCGCGCCGAGCCCCGCTGCCCGGCTCTGCAGACAAAATCAGAAAAGCAATCTTGAAAACGTAAACGGCACTAGTCACGTACGTGTTTCTGAATGCTTAACTTCCCAGTGGCGCCCTCATGATGGTTCTTGCCGAACCTCTCTCGTGCACTAGGTCCAACCCGTCCTCGGGCACCAACCGTCCGCTCTTCCAGGGCATCAAGCAGCGAATGTCCGTCAACTTAAAAATGGGTTACGCACTTCGCGGTCCCTTTAAATTCGTTCTTCGCTCTCGAAGAGGTACTCTCTTCTGGCTTTTATCCTCGATTGGCTCGGTCATATCACTTCGACCCATCAAGAGTCCCTGAATATTCCCAGAGTACCGAATCCTATTCAGTCCAGTTCACTCCGAAGTCAAGCCCGCGAAATCCCTTTCTTGACTGGCAGGTTTAGCCTGCAGCGTGAAGTTATTAGTCGGCCATTTTGGGGATGGGCCCAACAAACAAACGTCTAGAAGACGTTTCCGAGTTACCACGGGTACGGCGGTACGCGTGATGGGTGGGAGCTGGGCGTACGATGAGCTAGGACCGAACGGAAGGTATATCAAGTAGCCGCTAATCTGGTTCGCCAAAGAACGTGGCCGGCTCGTTTGCTCGCTCCGGTTGCGACGTTGGTGCTGCGAGTCACAACTCTACGCCTCAGGCGCTAAGCCTAACACTCTGACTTTGATGTGCTTCGAGGCGAGAGTGAGAGACGATGACAGCGAGGAGCAAGTCATGCACCTCTCAGAACGAAAAGAAGGGCTTTAACAATGACAAATAAACAACAGTGTCGCCACAGACCAGGAAAGCGGATTGAACAGCCTGCACGACAACGAACGCTACTACCGTACGCGCTTTGTTTCGACCGCACAGGACACTGCCACATTGGGGAGGGGCTGGAGCACGATGGCTACGCCGCTGACTCTCGGTTCTGAAACAAAAGCTTAGGAGCTTCGGTACTCTCTGGGAAGGTCCGAGCACTCAGTCCCGACTCTTAGAGACGTTTGCAGGCGTGACCTCTGGGCGCCGTCATACTGCTGCTGGAGAGCGTAAGATCGTCTGATAGTCAAGTATTGCTGAGGTGATCCTACGACCTCGGCAACACTTTACTATCAGACCATATCACCCACATGATGCAGCAAGATGAGGCGCCCAGGGGCCGTACTTGCAAACGTCTAACGTAACGGGCAGCTCAAAAAGTCGGGGCGTGGCGAACCTCGTGCATCTCAATATTGACCACGCATTTCAATGAGAATTAGCCAATAAGAACGCCGAGGAATTAATCACGAACCGCGCGAGACCAAGCTTTCACACCCTCTCAAGCTTTCAGCGACCTCTAGCCGCCTGTAGGACCGCCGTTCGTCAGCATCGGAATGCTGAATAGGCCAAGGCTGGATTTGGAGATTTTCAAACACGGCGGACGCTCGTCTGTGTGTGTCTTTCCATCATTGTATTGGATTAAATCGTGCGGTGGCCGTTCCCTTGGATCAGGTAAACAGAGTCCATGCTAGAACACTGCACCCATGCTTTTTCTCTGCAGCCAAAAGTAACTTCGCGGTGACAATGCCAACTACATCACTACTTCTTGGTGTGACGCTACCAGTCCCATGTTGGTGACAGGCCAAAAGCCCAGGGCGAGTGGAACGGCACAGGATGAGAGAAGGAAGCAGACGAAATGCTGGAAAAGAGGGATGCTCTTCCTCCACTTCCGCCAGCATTCGGTCTGCTTCCTCCTTTCCCGCCCTCTTTCCAATCGCCTCGAGCTCCTGAGTCTGTCGCCGACTATACTGCATCTCCGGTAGCATTCTGTAATCTTCTCGGTACTTCGCGCTGCATCAGCCGAGTCCACGTTGGCTTCTGCTTGCGCCAACCAAAGCCAAGAAGCCTCCTGCCTCCGTTCTACAAATGGCGCAATCGGTCTGAGCATCTTGTCAATGTCCATGAGTGTCGCCTTACTGAGGCAAAAAGCCGCAAGCATCGGGTCACCATTTCTCTTAAGTTGTAATCCCGTTTTGAATCAGCAACATTACTTGTTAAGTACACTCGTAATACTCAGCCTCAAAGGCATGCAGCGTTTACAGGTCTCGGAGGTTGGGGCAACAGAGAAGTTTTGTCGTTAGTACACCGTGCCTATTTGGTGATTCTACTGAACTCACCTTTCAAACAGGTAGGGCTTCTTTCTCTGATACCAATGAGCCTGTATGCACTACTGCTCCTTCGAGCAGATTTGGTCTGAAATTCACCCCGTAATGTACAATGAAACAAAAAGGGCCGCGACCTTTATCTTCAAAATTTCACCATGCATTGCGTGCTGCTATCTGAAAAGCGACCATTTACATTTGTTAAGTGGTTTGGAGGGTGATCTATGATTTTGGCAACTTTTCCAGGTAAATATAGCTGGAGAAACTGAATTGCTGTATAGACAGGGGGATCATAATCCTCAGGGTGGAAAACGGGACTCACAGGCTGGGGGTGTGACGATGCTTAAGGAAAATGCGCTGGAGTGATTTGAGCGTAGAAACGCGCGTTGTTTCGGAGTTGGACCAGTGACTTTCGCCGCCAGCCTCACACACTGCATTTCTATTGCTGCCAATCTAACATGTCAAGTTCAGTAGTACCACAAGCAAGGCATGGCTGGCTTTATTCAAAGCTGCGGCAAGGAGAAGAGCTCAAAACTGTGCTGTATGGGAGCAAACAATTTCATGAGAACCATACATTTTTATAAAATTCCGCCTCAAAGTAGTAAGCATTATTACTTAGAGGCGTTTCCCTCCATTCGCTTGAAGCACTGATGTTTGCAACTGCACGTTACCCACGGAAAAAGGGACATGAGGTATTATTGGTGCAAGATGCAGTGTTGGGAAGAACTTTAAGTACATTGTACTTAAAGTACTACTTCAAATATGTTTAGAAAACTTGTACTTTACTTAAATTATTTTTCTCGTACTTTCCAAGGAAAGTACGAGACACCCGGACTCAAAGTACATTCTCCAAATTTGGTTCGGTAATATTAAGTCAATTTTAAGAACCACACATTTGCGTCCTTGGCTTTTTTAGTTCTATACACAACTTCTGGAGGTCAAGTATTAACTTTGCCAATCTCTAACCTCCCTCCCTCCCGCCCTCCCTCCCTCCCTCCCCCCCCCCCCCCCCCCCAAAGAAAAATCATATTAGTTTGTGAAATTACGCCAACGTCTTTCAAGACGCCAACCGGTCATTTCTCTGAGTGAAGTAATGCCGGCTACAAGATCGATATTGAAATGAAGTGCCTTATAGGTCGATTGTGCTGGTGGGGCCCCTGCAATCTATATTTAAGCGTCTACCTTTTTTACGGCTTCCACGGTCTCTCTGGGGTTCCGGCAAAGCCAGCGGGCACGGAGAGAGTCACTAAAATAATTGCAAAGTGCGTCGTATTTTAACCGGACGACGCGGAAACCTCCTTCCGCCTACGGGGGAGCGACCCGTGGTGCCGAAAGTGCGCGATATGTGAAGTCTTTGGTCCGGGGCTTACTACTGGTCAGAGCCGCTAAAAGCTTCTTTTTACTCGAAATAACAAAATGTGTAAGTGGCGCGAACCGTTTCAATTATTTATAAAAGTATATTTTGTTCAGCATTTTAGATCAGAAAATAAACAAATGCTCTTTATAAAGTAGGGCAACAAGAAATGACCCGTCGACATACCTGCCACCAAGCGGTAGAAAAGGCGGCGGATCCTAGAAAGGCGTAGTGGGACCAGCGCACCTAAGGCCCCTAAGAAACCGGAAAGCTGCCAGGTTCTCGGATTAGATGGCCATGTTGGCCAGCTGATCACCATGCAATGGACCTTTTACTTAGCAAGCAGGTCTGTTCATGTACGCACCCCTCTCCTGGCCTTGCTTCCCGCTGTCGCCTTGATCGAAGTGCACCGCCTCTCACGACCAACATGGCCATTAGTACCCATATTTGCGAATATTTCGCCTTTTTGGACGATTCTTGTCGAGCATCGGTAATACGAAGCATAACAAGTGATGAAAACTGATACAACGGCATGATGCGAATGCGCTCTGACGGGTGAAGGCATGTTGGCCTGCCCTCATATATAGTCTACAGACTGAGCCTCCTGATGGCGCTCGTTACCTCGCAAAGGGTAGTAGAGGGACCTTAAACGGTCCAATAACATATTGCCGCGGGCGTAGCTGACCAAGTAGGCAGCGCGCCGATGGCATAACGGTTATCGCGCTTGTCTTTCCACGCATAAGGCCAGGGTCTGACTCTGGCCGCGCCTACACATTTTTGCTGACGCTGTGATTTGATGTTCTAGTGAGTTCAAGAGCCGCCTTGCTTGTTTGAGGTGAATGTTCCCGCCGCCGAAACTTTCTACGCCGATTATTCCTGGTAGCCCACGCGCAGCATGGGCGTTTCCTGCGTGGTGAACCGAAGTCAGTTTCGCCTCAGCGTTTGACCCTGCTGCTTCGCCGCTTTCGACGCCCGCGACGCTTTGTTATCTTTCTTTTTCTCTTTATTTTTGGGCACAAGTTTCACTCATTAAACGTTCAGTTTACTCAGTCATTCGCCGCCTCATCACTTATCATTCATGACAATATGACATCACGTTGAACCCAATAAAAAAAAGAAGTGAAAAGAAAACGTTTTTATACAAGAATAGACGTTTGCTCGCCCGAAAAACTCAACACCTGAAGCGTTATGCTCGGCATACCAGCGCAGAACGTGTATTTAGGTCTGCCAACACACTTTATTTGTTTGGAGCCCTTTGCACGTTTCAGCAACTCGTTCCCGGCGTGCTTTGAGTGAGGTCCTCAGCATACGTTACGATAGAATAAAATAGACTACGCTTTATGTTTTCCCACTTTAGAGCCTGAATGGTTAACATAAGCCACGAATGCTGTTGGGGGGCAGCCAGGCCGACTGTGTTTGCTGCACTAATGCGGTTTGTGCAGGTGAGTTATACAGCTAGGGGTACATAGTATAGGCTAATCGTAACGATCAGTCGGATAATTTAACTAATGTATAATCAATGACATTCTTAAATATTGAAAATAGGTATATTGTTTTTTATTAGAAACTTGCTGAGCGTCATCGACAACCACTAAATTAGTCAATATTAGAAACGATAACGCTTGGCAAGTTTTCAAATTGTAACCATAGATATATTTTCAGTAATTAAAAAGTTAATGCACGAATTTGAGTTAATTATCTGCGCGCGCAAAAACCACGATTGCATGAGATGAAGGCGGTGCGCGCATGCGCTGTGCTGCCGACAGCGCCACCGCACCGGCGTGGTGTTAAGGAGCAACATATCGGCGTACAAAGCACTTGCCTGAGCATGGACTTGAGAAGTTCTAGCATCTCTTCTTTGGTCTCGTGCCACATGGTGGCGCAGGCGTAGATCCTGGTGATGTCATCCCGCTCATTGAAGTCGTCGACGTAGTCCCTGGATTGTCGCTCCAGGCTGATAGTCCGCACAGTACGCGCTTGTCTTGCGAGAAGGCGGAACGGCCTCCTCCTTTAGGGCACAGAGGGACAATGAAGGAGTGCTAGATTAGTTGTAAGCAGCGACGATAAGGTTGTTTGCTGCGGCAGTTGGTGATCGTTAATATTAGTTGTGAGTCAGTTGCCTGTTTTGTCCGGTGTTCCACTCCTTCTTTGTCGTCATTTTCAGCGCACTTTTTCATTGTGCTTTTCATTTTGCGTAAGCAGCAAGTGGGGTTACAACGGCACAATCGAACGTTACTAGATCAACTCTGTTAATTGAACTCCTGTGGAGGAGGTACCCCCTCTCATCCTCAAGTCCGCCATCCGTCGTTTGAAGCGCCATCCTGGAGGCTGCGTTTCAAAGCTGTGTATTCCCTAGAGCATGGCAAAGCGCCATCTAAACGCTGCGCTTCGACACAAGTGTATTCCATAGAGTAATCTGCAGTTACCATAGCAGCCATCCTTAAAACGGTGGCGCGTCGAACAACGGGAGGCGGACCTTGGGGGAGGGGGGGGATACTGCTCGTAGAAGCAGCGTCTCTGAGCAGTTCCGCAACTGAGCTGATCAGTAACGTCAACATAGGCCGTTTGTGATTACGGCCTTTCACCACATCAACCAATCAATGACCTAGATTAGCCCATGCCATCTCAGTGTCTCATTGGGGATGTAGGAATAACCGTGTCTCGGCGCTCTAGAGGGGCCTCGGAGAACTAGGTGGGTCTGGCAGTCTTTTGAAAATGTCGACCATTTTAGGAATCGTGGCTGACGAGTCTAGCGATGAGAGTGGTTAGCGGCCCTTCTGACACTTCATGATATGAAAGCTAAGAAGTGCGTTCTCTCGTTAAGGCTGTTTCACACAGCACTGTTTTCTTACATATCCGTACGTTCATGCCCCGCCAAACTCACACGTGAGTGCACCACCATCCTCACTCACCCTCACTGATAGGCGTGAGCCGAGGGTTAGTGAGTCTGTAAGCCTCGAAAACTCACGAGATTGAGGTTGAGTGAGGACGGCGAGGGACTTGAGTTTGGTGAGGGGCGTGAGTTCATGGGGTCGGTTAGTTCCTGAGTTTGACGATGCATTAGATCCCTGAGGGGCCATGGGTTCGATGAGAGTTTGTTGGGTGATATCGAGGAAGGGCGGGTCTGTGACTTCTTCGTGTACATTTTCGGGGAAGAGAAAGTCGATGCTCGCCTCCGAAGGACGGTGCGCCGTCAGCTCGTATCGACTGGTTTTTCACGAGTGATGAGAAAGGAGAAAAAAGGCATATGGAATGTATCTGCGCTCTTATGGGTCTGGCTCGCTTCGCGGCGGTTTGGCGTGGTCTTTGGTCGCTGGTCGCTGTTTTGGAGGCTGGGTTTTGTTGTTTCGTAAAGGAGGAAGACCGGGCGCTACGCCGGTACGCCTCAAAAGCAGAAGTTGATATTTCAGGAGTTGCGCTCGTCTCGGCACGGTCGCTAACCCTGAAAACCAACATTAAAATAAAAAATAGGCTGCGAACTGTCGCGGTTCACTTGTATATTTGCTTGTTCAGCGTTTTAGCCTGGAGGTGTGTAAAAAAATGTACACATACAGGTCATTGTCTTTGAGTGCGTCCGAAGCGCCGGACATGTTGTGCAGTTAGATTTAAAGGCTGCTAAACTCGTTTGGCAGATTAGAGCATGTTATTTTCCTTACTTACAGTGATGGGAGCGATTTGGCACGCTAAGTTAATTTCAAGATTCCCTTCAAAAAAGGTATGGAGCGATCATTTATTTACTCCGATTAAGCTTGGTGATACGCAAATCCTCGGAGTTTTTAACGTATAAAGGCGAATTGTTTTTCGTTTTCAAACATTACCAGTGACAGATTAAAAAAAGAAAGAGCGAGTCCTGTGTGAATGCACAGTACAGTTACAGCTGACGACACGTCACGGCGAAGCCGTTGCACCTCAATTGGCTTCGTTCTCGCGAGTAGCAACTCCACAGTCAAAGCTGCCGAATAGTGGGAAATTTCCACATTGAGGAAAAAGGCACGACAGCCAGAGAAAAGGTAAAACACAATTTGCCAACATATGTGAAACGTGGGAAATAGTTCGTAATCGAAAGCTAGACTGAAATTTCATAGTTTCATAGGAAGCGCGAGCTTGGCTACTCAGACATCTGGCTCTTTTTGCAAGAGCCAATCCACTCATCGACCTACACGTGCGTGCCGCATGGTGCCGCCGGTTCACGCGCTTTCCTCACCGCTAGCTACACACAGACGTCCTCTGCAAGTGCGATATATCATGGATTGCAGTGGCAGGTGGCGTCTCCTTCAAACATGACGAAAACGAGCAGGCGACTTGTGTTTAGTCTAGTTAATTAGCCATTAGCCTCTCATTTAGTGTCTCCTGGTTCATTCCAACCAATGTAGAGTGCGGTAGCGGAAGGGAGCAGGTCCAGCGTGCCGAATGTCGTGTGGCGAACGAAGTCAGAGAGCTAACGGCGTCGCTCATGACGAGGCACAGAACTGCGTGAGGCGAAATATCATGAAATGACGTCATGACGTTCCAATGCCGCAGCGCGATAGGGCTACACCTCATTGTGGAGGGAGCTGACTGAAACATGTCGACTTGCTATCCCATAATGCTGTGCGGGTCGAAACCGACGAAAAGCCCACCGTCGGGGGCGCATTTGTGAAAGGGTCTAGTGACAGACATCAGAGGAATCTCGACGCAGCAAAGGTGGCAGAAGCACACCTTTTGCCAGACGTTTCGGTAATTTCCTGCATATGGTATCACATAGCTGCGGATTTTTATCCCTGCTATGGCACGCGCTTGGATTGTCAGCGCAGGGCATGCTGCCCTTCGAGTGTTAGTGTTCGCCTATTCCTCTACCGCAGTGGTTGGTTATGAGGACACTAACAAAATGTCCTTTAATGCTCGACTGATGGGCTACTGCTACTATACACAAATCTGAAGGGCTATCTACAATGAACACGACGTTTGTCGTACACGACAAAATTTGTATTCATTGTGGACAGCCGTATATGACTCCACTCGCTATACATTGCCTCTCACCAGATCACTAAAAAAACACCGAAGTTATATGATCACGCGTATGTCTTCCAGCCCCCTCGCGACATTTAACGATTTTGTTATTGCTGGAGCCAATGAACCTGCAAGAAACTTATTATTATTACTTGTCTGCATATAAGTGTGCTTATGTCACTACATTAATATTCATTATCAGTTTAATTATGTTGGGTGTATGTGCATAAAGCCCTCAGGGCCATTACAACTATAATCTGCCGCAACATAGGATATCCAGGAGGGATTGACACGCGAGAAGCAAAGCTCTGCCTCATAAAAGAAAGCTGCTGTGCGGGTTCCTATGTTGATAAACTAGCGCTTTTTGGCAGAATAAACAAACTTAACAAATCATAAAGTTTGTAATGTTAATTTTCGAGCAACTCTACCGTGTTATAGAGTCGAAAGTTTCGACGATGTCCCCATTCGTGATGCGAAGAAAATTAGACGGAGACTTTAATTATTTTTAGCTACGACATTTACCTAAAGTAACGATCAATAACAAGAATACTCCGACACTCTGGGTGTCGTTCAAGAGGGACCATTGAGGATAGTAAGAATACTGGCTGCGCCCGAAAACATTTCGCTTGCTGGAGAGAGGGTTGTTTTACTAGCTCCAACAGTATTTAAATATTAGTTATGTTTTTTATTTATTATTTGTTTATTAACCGGCACAGCTCACACCGGTACGCGTCCCGGTCGTTTTACGAGGCGCGTTCTTTTTTTAATTTTTAGTAACAATAGATTTATAACAGTAAGTAACAGGGGGAAGAGGGAGAAGGTTAGATTAAGCACCTAACTAGTTTTAAAAAATGTTCGATATGCGTGCATGCGCATGCACCGCACGGAAGCAACCTTCCACCCCGAAGAGATTAAGCGCCCCAATCTTCGGTATGTAACATAACAAATCTTAAAGAATTGTACACCATTTAATTAAACTGCATGACCGCGCCTTCCTCCTTCCTCAAATATTGAGTGGATATCCGAATTAGGCTACCAGTAGTTAGAAGTGAAGTAAATTAAATTTCGAAGCTAAAATAACTTTCCCTTACACCACGAGGTCCTAGTTTCGTTTATAAAAATTAGTGAACAAAAATTAAAAAATAACCGGTACTTCTTCACCAGGCTCGCGATAATGCACCCTTGTGCCCCAACAAAGCGCGCCTTTCGCAAGCGCCCGGCCAGCGCTCGGAAGCAGTCTAGGCGAAACAAACAAAAGACAAAATATTTATTCACTTGTCGCGACTACGGTGAGGGCGAGAACTACTTCTGAATGAGTCGGGTCAGTGAGTTCATGAGTTTCAAGTGAGGGACCGTGAGGTTCTGAGTTCGGTGAGGGGCGTGAGTTCCTGAGTTCGGTGAGTTCATGAGTTCGTGAGTTCGTGAGGGGCGTGAGTTTGGCTAGTGGATGAGGTCGGTGAGTTCGTGAGGACTTGAAGGTGAATGCAGCCGTGAGGGTGAGGGTGAGTGAGTTTTTAACTTTTTTTTTTTATTTTGAACTGGCTGTGAATGATGTGAGTTAAACCAAAACTGCCGACCTCTGCCTACATTACGTATAAGTTACCGAAACACGTGCCTCGAATGTCGTGTGCCAGGCTTTCTCCTTGAACTGGTAGCAACGATTAATAGGAAGTACAGATGTCGCCGTGACTTGTACGTGAGCTTTCATAACGGAACGTAACATTAAAAAAAACGGGGCTGTTTAACGGGCAGCCTTAAGATAAAACGAAGACTTAATTCTCTGTTATCATGAAATCGTCTGGTTGATAGCCCTGACTGTTGTCCAAACCACCTCCAGGTGAATGACATCGGCCGACGATGGCAGCGCGTGGCGACAGCAGTAACCAAGAAAAAATTGCCAGGCGATAACAGCACTCATGTAATTGAGAAGTAATACGAGTACAAAGAGCGAAAAAAGAAGCTGGCCCTTTTTGCTGATATCGTGTAAATCGTTCGTTCTAAAACCACCCAAGTTTATTTGGTACATTCTATCATCATAGGACTGAACTCGGACTGGTTGAAGTTCTGGAACCTGCTAACGAAGTGTCCTTTCGACGCCAATAAGCTTTCGTCAGATTACAGACTCCGCGGCTGGGGTTCGAGTCGATTAACTGGGTATTCGCAGTAAAGAAAGACACAAGATTCGTTCATAATCTTGAATATAATTTGAGTGTCTTACCGGTGGTTTGGAATAGGAATCTCTCAAGTTCAGTGCAGTAGCTTGCTCGAGCAAAGCGCTGCAGTAGGACGGCCGGGCGAAGATCCTGAAAAAGTCCGTGTAATTTTTGAAGGACACGACTTGCTTTTATAGTGGCCACAGTAACTTGTTTCACGTAATCAGTAGGGTGTTCTTTTAAGCCTGAAGTTCTAAGCCTGAAGACTAAAGACAGAAGCTTTTGACTTCAAGTGTACACTGTTTTATACGACACCGAGGGCGGCTGTTTATGCGTAACCAAATCTAGGGTGCTCTTGGAATTTTTTGAAGGATAAAAATACCCGCGAATGCATGATATATTTCAGCGTAAGAATTTCCTGGTCTGCGTTCATTCTTAAAGATCGTAGTTGTCCATCAATAGATTTTTGTCAAATGTGCACGCCATCTAGTAGTTGCAGCGCCAGTTATTCGAGTGCGTCATTGTTTGGGAATGTACTTTGAGCATGTATTGGACACGAGCATTATGTCAGCGTTCGGCGTCAACTCGGCTTCGCTCGTAACAAAAACGAGTGCTGCGTGAGCGCTCGGCCAGGACTCGAATATAATCACACAAATTGCGGTCAATAAATGGCGACCACCAGTGTTGCTTGATTGGGTTTTAAAAAAGGTCTAATCTGCTGAACGAAGACGAAGTCTCAAGTGTTTGGATGAGGTCACATTAAGCTACGCTAAAGCACTAGATTTTCACCATTTTCAGTCGCTGGATCGCATTCAAACAGCCGTTAATAATCTGTGGAGCACTTTTGAGACACGTCAGTCAAATTTTGACCAACCCTGTAGAATTTTCGCCCTCTTACGAAGAATTTGCCACCACGCAAGTAAGAAGCGGCGTTTGGCATAGAGCCGGTTAGGTCGAACCATGGTTTGAGCTTGCCTAACCTGTCGGTTGCTCCGCTCCTCACACCATGGACACTGATGATCTCAATAAATATGACGGAACGTGGCAGACCGTTGGTCCCGCACCCCTGATCGGCCCAAGCGACCACCACCATCATCCACTTCAAATCGGTCATTACACCTTCGAAACAAGTGACGCTAATGACCTAGGAGCCGCAATTTCGGAAGCAGCGGGCCTCACACCAAAATAGATCGGAGATGCCTATGTCAAGGTACGCTCCCTCCAAAACCTAACTGCCATTAACACGTACCGCACGTCTGCCGAGAACAAAATTATAGCGTTCAGTTCGCTAACCTACATTAACGTCAGTTCGAAGTCGTCTTACAAGGCCAACAGTCCGAACAAGGCTAGGGGGGTTATCCACGGTATCAAGCTTCCCTACTCCGACCAGTACATCCAAGCCGCTCTCGTCCTTGAGCGCGCCAAGCTCCGGGCTGCACGAAGGATTGGAGAGACTCAAACCATTTTTATCACGGTAGAGGGACCCGGCTGCCCACATATGTCTTTGTTAACCGAGTCCCCACAGTTTATATCCCCATCGACCGCGTAGCACCAGTGCGCGCATTGTTACGATATAGGCCACCGCGCGGACGTCTGCCCATTCAAAGTAGCACATAATACGTGCCCAGGTGCAGCAAACGCTTCCCCTCGAACCAGGACCCCACAAATGTGAACCACATCTGTGTTAACTACTAAGGCGAATACCCTCCCGACTCTCCCCTATGTCTTAGAAGACAGCAGGCTGACCAAGCCGTCCAACAGGCCGCAATAGAACGCCACAACGCTTGGAAAACCTGCAACGAATCGTCCAGAAGAAATCACTCCAAACCGGCGGGATTCTCCAGCAACTACGAGCAATGGCCAACGCTGCCGACGTAAAATCGCGTCTTTCTACTCCGAAGTGAGGAGACCCCACACAGAAAACCTCAAGCTGGCACCAACACACACTACCCACCAACACCAACACAGACACAAAAAAGCAGACCACCCTTAATTCGTTGGGGGAACGGGCACGCACCCTACAACAAACACCTGCCCCAAAAGGGTGCACTTCCCCGGCTCAAGACAGGGAAGCACGCTTACAGCGCTCACTATGACACCTAAACCCCCAACATGGGAACAAGGACAGGGCGACAAGCAAGCCCAGAAGAACACCAAAGTCATACACCTAGAGCACCCGACGCTCAGCTACACTCAGGCCCTACAGATCGCACAAACAGAAAACATCGTAGGAGCCCTAAAAGAAGGCATTATATCAAGGAACAACTCATCAATTTCCCAGCACACACACAACGCGCACGAGGCACGCCTTAACGTGCTCAAAACCAAAATGAACAACCTAGAGACAAAGGTCAACATTATTCTGGCCAAACTCAACTTTTTCATCAACGTCGACCAAGCTTCGATAGAAGCGAACAGCGCAAGTAATCAAGTCAGAGACATCCTCATACACCAGATCACGAACAGCCTGACCCAGATATCCAAACAATTTGAGGACAAAGAGGCCGACACGCTCAAAAACCAGCAGCTTATTGCCAACCTCCAAATCACCAAGAAGAGACACGCGCTCTCACCTAACAGGCCCCACAAAGCTCTAGCCGCATTACCTGAGAACGACGACGCAACCATCAACGATGAATAACTCGCCAACGGAAATCCTCACCCTCGAAACCACACATCGCACGGTTTATATACTTCAGTGGAATTGCAGAGTAATCCCCCTCAAGAAAGGACTATTTACACAGCATCTCAATTCACTAGAGTTCAAACCCGACATCATAGCCTACATGAAACAAACGGGCCAGTCTCTTTACTTGGCTACGACTCATACGCAAAACCAAGCATAACCAGCAAGAAGAGGAGACAGATTGCAAGCCATGGCAGTCACTCTAGTATCTAAAAGTCTGGCATCCAACCAACTTGACACCACCCATCTCAACACTACGGCACCAGAAACAATCGCCGTACAAGATTAAGCATTCGGACTCCGCCAGACTCTGCCTCAAATATCCTTGTTATTTACTTCTACTGGACGCCACGACAGTAGAAGGCAGAGACCTAGCTATTAAGAAAGCTAACGAAATACAACAACAGAGCTGCACCATTGCTACTGGGAGGCTTCAACAACCAACATGAATCATGGGGTTACACAACTAACAGCCTCAACGGAAGGAAACCAGATACCCTAGCTTCGAAAGAAGCCCTGGCACTCCTCAATGGCACGACAACCTCAACACGGGAAGGCAACAGCGTCGAGAGAGATATCTCCCCGACCTGACATTTTACAAGGGCCAACTTAATGCCTCCTTGAAAAACAGGCATGAGAGCCTTGGAAGCGACCACTTTATTCTTGAAGTCACCGTCCAGATTTGAAAGGGACGCACAAAAAGCGGACCCACTACCAATATTACAAACTGGGACTCTTTCAGACAGAATTCGCCGAACAAACGGACTATCCGGAAAACCTCAGCTCATGGGTTGAAACTCTTCACAAAACCCGAGGCATTAGCGCACACAAAAAGCAGATCTGAAGACTTCCCTCAGATTGACACACACCTCGTGGCACTATGGGATGAAACGCATGAAAGATTTTAAAAAATGGCGCAAGAACAATAAAAACAGCAAATAAAAGAAAGCAACACAAGACATAAACGAGGAAGCAGAGAACTACGCACAGACACTCGGGACGAACAACTGGCTCGATCTCTGTGATAGTCTAAACAACCAATTCAACACAGCAATGGCATGGAACATACTCACAACGCTCCTCGGACAGGCTTAGCCCAAACATTCTCTAACCAAGATACAGCTTCGAACGGCCAACACTAAAGATCAAATAGGGACAGCATTGATCAACCAGGTCTATCCTAACATTGCATCTAAAGACGCCACAAATATAGTAGACCAACCACATAGGAAAACGAACGAAGCAGAAAAAAAAATGCTCGCCGTTTTACGGTAAACAAGCTCACGAGAACTCTCGCCAGCATCAAACAAAACTCTGCCATTTGGAAAGGCCATGTAAGCTACCGCATGGTTCCGTAACCTTTCGGACAACCAACTTGAACACTTACTAAAAATCAGTATTGCCTCTTGGGAAACTGGCAAATTCCACAAGAATGGAAAATAGGCACAATTGTACCAATCCCCAAACCGGGTAAATTACCCGACCAAATCTCCAATCTCAATTTCAAGTTGGTCCTTGAGAGACTGCTTTGGCACATCGACCATTATGAATGTTCGCCTCACACGATGGTAGGATTCAGATCCCAGGTCAGCACAGCAGAAAGTCACGCTCCGCATTAAAGAGGACATGTGTGACACTGACAGCGTAACCCAGCAACAGACGATCGTGGAAGCTGACATCTAAAAGGTCTTTGATAATGTCCCTCACGAAGCAATAATCTAAAAGACAAAATACCTAGGAGCCGGACATAGACTAATCAAATTCGTCTAAGATTTTTTACAAGACGGATTCGTCTTGGTCAGAGTCGACGATCATACAACTCCGCAACATAGAGGTGAGAAAGAAGTAACACAGAGGGTGATATTGTCGCCCAATCTTTTTAGTAGAGCCATGAGGGACCTTCAGAACAGATTTCAGAATGTGTAACAATGGATCCCCAGGGGAACAAGAGGAAACGATTCAAAGGGGCACTGATGCTGTACATCACTATACTAGCAAGCTCGCGGGTTCACCTCCTCCCAAGAAAAGTCAGAATACATAGTTGGAACTAACGCGACTGACAGGAAGGCTGAAGAAACCAGAAAACACACAAATTTCAACATCATAAACACACAGATAGAACGCAAAAATGGTACACGCATTCTGGGCGTCTGGCTTCAGGTCAATGTCAAATGGGACGTTTGGCTAACTAAGCCCACCGTGCAATCCAACAAATGCGTCACAGGATAAAATTAATCCCACCACGCAAGAACAGAGGCGTACTAGATGAACACCTAAGACGTATTCTTGAGGCCCTTTTATACTTCAGGACTCTATACCAGCTCCCACACATCCGACTCACCAGGACTCAAACCTCCAAATTTGAAACGGTTTTCGGAAACGCCACAGGCTTGCACTAGGTATCCCACGATTCTCAGCGAATTACCATATCGAAACAACCGGCACCTTTAATACGCTGGAGGAGCGGTGCGACATACAACGGCAATCCCAACATGACCGCCAACTAATCATGAGGCAAGGAAGACAGCTCCTCAGGTAGCAGAGTTATCTTACACCGCCCCCTGAAGAAATCTCAGACATCCCTCCACCGTGGGAATATATCCCGAGACTAATAGTTCTACGTATGCCTCGGGACATGAACAACGAAAGACACGCCAGAAGGAGGTCGGCAAGAATAAATAGACTGCGCACCTCTCCAATCCCGTCCCACGTCACACTGTACCACACAGACGCCTCACACAAAAGAGAAATGAGCTACACAGTCGCCAGTCACCACCTCACTTGGCAGAACAAACATGTAGAAGTCCCCTCGCCATGGACAGCAGAGATGACTGCTATCGGCGAGAAGATCACGCTACCCTATCATCCTACAAAAGACATCCACATTCGGACGGATAGCCATGCTGCATGCAGAGCTTTCCGAGACAACACGTTGCCTACCCACAATAGGCAACATGTCCAGAATTACCTGCAGCTGCGAAGGAACATAACGGTCACGTTACAATGAACACCAGACCATGATGGCCTAGAGGGAAATGAAAAGGCTCATCTTCTACTCCGAGAAACTTTACCGGGATCCCCTGCTATATGGCCGGCTGAGTACAACCCACGCACCGAGAGAGCGATCTGCAGTACTACGAGGCCATTCACACTTAAGCAACTGAAGGAAAATGTCAGAACTCTGCCCCTCCTCAACGCTCTCTTAGTTGGAAGGAAGAAGTACTTTTAAGAAGATGGCAGGCATTATCGCTGCTCACACAAAACTTGCCCATTACATATCTAGAAACGCTGGATACCCCACCTGCGAACACTGTGGTGGATACCCAGATAACCACCGTACACTCTGGACATGCCCAAACGCCCAATCTTCAAAACGCATGGCTTTGTTCTGCATATTACCTACTCTCCGGCCCTCATCCTACCAAGACTAGCTCACTCCACCCAAACATCTCGCCACCATGTACCAAGGAACTCTCCTTCAGCACATCATTACCACCCTTCCAGAAGAGAAATCGTAGACACCCCGGAACTTCCCTCACGAGCGCCGGACGAGGTATGTAGCAATAAAGTTTCTTCTCTCTCTCTCTCTTTCTTTCCCTCCAATCTGCTGCATGCAGCTTGGCTACCATTTCAATATGAAGGTTTTTCTTTATGAATAAATGTGAGGCTTAACTGTCCTTCTTAATCTAGGCTAGAGTATGTCGTATGACTTTTCCTTAGTTCTGTAGAGACCGCGTCGATTCTTGAGATACCTGGCGAATGTTAATTTATAGTCGGCAAACCTTAACGATGTCTGGAAGTCAGCGCGTGTCCTGTGCTTTGACATTCCTAACTTGTGGCTGTGCTGAACATTGGCGGCATATAACTGGCACCAGATCGCACTGCCGCCTGTTGTGGCTGCAAGCGAGGGGGTGAACGCTGCTTGTTTTTCTCGAATATCTTCTGCGACTGGCAATGCGGGGAGAAAAAAAATCTAACACGAGTTTTGTATTTTATGACCTTCAAGGAGTAAACCTAAGCGGTATTTAATAAAAGTAAATTTTTTGTATTTATCCTTATAAGTATCTAAAAGTTATCAACAAAACCACACACAATTTTTACTATTTACAACATCCGTTGTTAGGCAGTTCCATTGATTGACACACCTAACAAAAAATGAGTTTCTCAAAAGAGTCCCTATTAAAGGGAGAGGGTAGAAGGAATTTTTAGGTTTAATTCTAGTCGCGATATTGAAGGTGTGGGCAACCTGGGGATTCAAAGCGTTTAACCCAGGTTGCCCATTCGACTAATCATCAGTGGTGATCTTCACCGCGAGTGGGCCAAGGGCAACTGGCCACGCGAGTGGCGCTTCGCCGCTGATAAAGGGCCGTCGCAGCGTATGCGCGGGGGCTTTTGGAATCGCGGCTTGGGCGATAGGGGTCATTAAATGCTTACGTGTTGTTGAACCAGTGTGCTGTATCGTTCCCCTGGACGGGTAGCAGCAAGGGACATTTTACAAAGTTTGCGTATCTAACCTATTTCTGAATATCGATGAAGTAATGGTCAAGTAGTAATTTAAACAATGATGCCATTCGAGTCGAGTACACTATCCTGGTACTTATGGGCAAAAAGTTCGCATCCCACTAGGGAGACCGAGTCTCTTTACTGAGATAGCAATTGAAAATAAATCGGACAGTTTTAAATTGTACGTTTTCTGTTTTGTAAATGTTTTGTTGAGTGAATAGTGCCCAAACTGGTCTTGCATATTCGATCGTTGGGAACATCAGTTGCTCATGTGCTGTTCATTTGAGATCTGGACCGGCGAAATTTCCGTCTAAGTGTTCAACGGTTTTTAGCGCTTTGTTGAAACATTTTCTATGTGCGCATTCTAGTTCAGATACAAACTCAATAGAACGCCTAGGTATTTGTACTCTTGTACATATTTTAAAGGCATTCTACCAAGCACTATACGCGTAGGTTAACTGCTGTTACTTTGTTTTACGTTATGTTCATCTATACAGTTTTGTTTTTGTTTATTTCCATTTGCCATTCCTGAAACGAACTTGCCAATTTCTGTAAATTTTCTTTTAATTTCTTTTGATCATCAGATGGTTGTATTTTATATATATATATATATATATATATATATAGCTATATTCGGAAAAATATCTAATTATATTTTTTTGACCCCAGCTTGAAATCCTCAGTTCATTTCACTGATATGTAGGATGAATAGCAGCGGCATATTCAACTCCGCACTATTCAACTGCGCGAACTGCATGCTTTCTGCCAACCAGATGAGCTTCAAGCCATGTCAGAATTTTACAATTGTTCCAATTATACTTCAGCTTATGAAGCAGCTTCGGGTGAGAAACGTGATCAAATGCCTCGGAGAAATTGAAGAACACCCCGTCTATTTGTCCGCCTTTGTCGACGCCTGAACTCAGGTCGTGGGCTACTTCTATTAGTTCTGGGACTGTTGAGCGACCTTGACCAAAAACCCTTTAATCATTTCATAGAAGGTTATTTGCCCAAA
>JAZHYW010041056.1:0-11943 GCA_037355805.1 Ixodes ricinus | reverse complement strand
TCTTCGCAGCTTCAGACGCTGCGAAATCAGGGACAAAGAAAGGGGGCGTATCTCAGAAATGCGGGCATGCCGCGCCGTCAGTTGTACCATCAATGGTGACACTCAGAGGTCTATAATTCATTATAACGAATCTCCTCTGGGTCTGTGAGGCACATATATGCCCGAGTGCGTTTGAAGCGGCCCAGTATTTCTTTAAGTTATCGCTCTCCAAAAATGGCCTGGAGACGTCAATATCAAGAAAAGAGGGCGTTTTCCACAAATTTGGGCAAACGCGCCGCCAAATTCGACACCACCAATGGCGATACTCAGCGATCTGCAATCCATTATAATGAATCTCCTTCTAGGTCTGTGAGGCATATGCCCGGGTGCGTTTTGAAGCGGCCCAGTATTTCTTAAGTTATCGCTCTCCAAAGATGCATGAGACGTCAATATCAAGCAAAAAGGAGGCGTTTCCCGGCAAATTTGGGCAAACGCGCCGCCAATTGTACCATCAATGGCGACATTCAACAGATCTGTAATTCATTATAATGAATCGCCTCCTAGGTCTGCGGTAGTTGGCATGTGCCCGAGTGCTTTTGAAGTGGCCCAAGTATTTCTTAAGTTATCGGCGCTCTCCAACAAATGGCATAGAGACGTCAATATCAAGCAAAAAGAGCGCGTTTCCCACAGATTCTGGTGCAATACGCGCCGCCAATTGTACCATCAATGGCGATATTCAGCAGTCTGTAATTCATTATAATGAATCTCTTCTAGGAATCTGCGAGGCATATGCCTGAGTGCTTTTGAAGCGGCCCAGTATTTCTTAAGTTATCGCTCTCCAAAGATGGCATGAGACATCAATATCAAGCAGAAAGGGGGCGTTTCCCACAAATTTGGGCAAACGCGCCGCCAATTGTACCATCAATGGCGATATTCAGCAGTCTGTAATTCGTTATAATGAATCTCCTCTGGGTCTGTGAGGCATATGCCTGAGTGCGTTTGAAGTGGCCCAGCATTTCTTAAGTTACTCGCTCTCAAAAATGGCCTGAGACGTCAATATCAGAGACAAAAGGGGGCGTTTCCACAAATTTAGGCAAACGCGCCGCCAGTCTATACCATCAATGGCTGATACTCAGCAGTCTGTAATTCGTTATAACGAGATCTCCTCTGGGTCTGTGAGGCGCTATGCCCGTAGTGCGTTTTGAAGCGGCCCGAGTGTTTCTTAAGTTTATCGCTCTCCAAAGATGGCCTGAGACGTCAATATCAAGCAAAAAGAGGGGGCGTTTCCACACAATTTTGGGCAAACGCGCCGCCAGTGTACTACCAATGGCGATACTCAGCAGTCTGTAATTCATTATAATGAATCTCCTCTAGGTCTGTGAGCGCATATGCCCGAGTGCTTTTGAAGTGGCCCAGTATTTCTTAAGTTATCGCTCTCCAAAAATGGCATGAGGCGTCAATATCAAGCAAAAGAGGGCGTTCCACAAATTTGGGCCAAACGCGCCGCCAGTGTACCATCAATGGCGATATTCAGCAGTCTGTAATTCATTATAATGAATCTCTTCTGAGATCCTGTGAGGCATATGCCCGAGTGCTTTTGAAGCGGCCCAGTATTTCTTAAGTTATCGCTCTCCAAAGATGGCATGAGACATCAATATCCAAGCAAAAAAGCGGGGCGTTTCCCACAAATTTGAACCCAAACGCGCCGCCAATTGTACCATCAATAGCTGATCTTCAGCAGTCTATAATTCGTTATAATGAGATCTCCTCTGGGTCTGTAAGGCGCATATGCCCGTAGTGCGTTTTGAAGTGGCCCGAGTGTTTCTTAAGTTATCGCTCTCCAAAAATGGCCTGAGACGTCAATATCAGAGAAAAAAGGGGGCGTTTCCCACAATTTGGGCAAACGACGTACCGTAATTGCTACCGCAATGGCGATACTCATGCAGTCTGTAATTTCAACATAGTGAAGATCTCCTCTAGGTCTGTGAGGCTATATGCCCGAGTGCTTTTGAAGCGGCCCAGTATTTCTTAAGTTATCGCTCTCCAAAGATGGCATGAGACGTCAATATCAAGCAAAAGGGGCATTCTCACAAATTTGGGCAAACGCGCCGTCAATTCGTATTATCAATGGCGATACTCAGCAGTCTGTAATTCATTATAATGAATCTCCTCTAGGTCTGTGAGGCATATGCCCGAGTGCTTTTGAAGCGGCCCAGTATTTCTTAAGTTATCGCTCTCCAAAGATGGCCTGAGACGTCAATAACAAAGCAAAAAGAGGGGCGATTCCCACAATTCATGGCCCCAACGCGCCGCCAATTGTACCATCAATGGCGATATTCAGCAGTCTGTAATTCATTATAATGAATCTCCTCTGAGGTCTGTGAGGCATATGCCCGAGTGCTTTTGAAGCGGCCCAGTATTTCTTAAGTTATCGCTCTCCAAAGATGGCCTGAGACGTCAATATCAAGAAAAAGGGGCGTTTCCCACAAATTTGGGCAAACGCGCCGTCAATTAGTACCATCAATAGCGATACTCAGCAGTCTGTAATTCATTATAATGAATCTCCTCTAGGTCTGTGAGGCATATGCCCGAGTGCTTTTGAAGCGGCCCAGTATTTCTTAAGTTATCGCTCTCCAAAGATGGCCTGAGACGTCAATATCAAGCAAAAAGGGGGCGTTTCCCACAAATTTGGGCAAACGCGCCGTCAATTGTACCATCAATGGCGATACTCAGCAGTCTGTAATTCATTATAATGAATCTCCTCTAGGTCTGTGAGGCATATGCCCGAGTGCTTTTGAAGCGGCCCAGTATTTCTTAAGTTATCGCTCTCCAAAGATGGCCTGAGACGTCAATATCAAGCAAAAAGGGGGCGTTTCCCACAAATTTGGGCAAACGCGCCGTCAATTGTACCATCAATGGCGATACTCAGCAGTCTGTAATTCATTATAATGAATCTCCTCTAGGTCTGTGAGGCATATGCCCGAGTGCTTTTGAAGCGGCCCAGTATTTCTTAAGTTATCGCTCTCCAAAGATGGCCTGAGACGTCAATATCAAGAAAAAAGGGGCGTTTCCCACAAATTTGGGCAAACGCGCCGTCAATTGTACCATCAATGGCGATACTCAGCAGTCTGTAATTCATTATAATGAATCTCCTCTAGGTCTGTGAGGCATATGCCCGAGTGCTTTTGAAGCGGCCCAGTATTTCTTAAGTTATCGCTCTCCAAAGATGGCCTCAGACGTCAATATCAAGCAAAAAGGGGGCGTTTCCCACAAATTTGGGCAAACGCGCCGTCAATTGTACCATCAATGGCGATACTCAGCAGTCTGTAATTCATTATAATGAATCTCCTCTAGGTCTGTGAGGCATATGCCCGAGTGCTTTTGAAGCGGCCCAGTATTTCTTAAGTTATCGCTCTCCAAAGATGGCCTGAGACGTCAATATCAAGCAAAAAGGGGGCGTTTCCCACAAATTTGGGCAAACGCGCCGTCAATTGTACCATCAATGGCGATACTCAGCAGTCTGTAATTCATTATAATGAATCTCCTCTAGGTCTGTGAGGCATATGCCCGAGTGCTTTTGAAGCGGCCCAGTATTTCTTAAGTTATCGCTCTCCAAAGATGGCCTGAGACGTCAATATCAAGAAAAAGGGGGCGTTTCCCACAAATTTGGGCAAACGCGCCGTCAATTGTACCATCAATGGCGATACTCAGCAGTCTGTAATTCATTATAATGAATCTCCTCTAGGTCTGTGAGGCATATGCCCGAGTGCTTTTGAAGCGGCCCAGTATTTCTTAAGTTATCGCTCTCCAAAGATGGCCTGAGACGTCAATATCAAGCAAAAAGGGGGCGTTTCCCACAAATTTGGGCAAACGCGCCGTCAATTGTACCATCAATGGCGATACTCAGCAGTCTGTAATTCATTATAATGAATCTCCTCTAGGTCTGTGAGGCATATGCCCGAGTGCTTTTGAAGCGGCCCAGTATTTCTTAAGTTATCGCTCTCCAAAGATGGCCTGAGACGTCAATATCAAGCAAAAAGGGGGCGTTTCCCACAAATTTGGGCAAACGCGCCGTCAATTGTACCATCAATGGCGATACTCAGCAGTCTGTAATTCATTATAATGAATCTCCTCTAGGTCTGTGAGGCATATGCCCGAGTGCTTTTGAAGCGGCCCAGTATTTCTTAAGTTATCGCTCTCCAAAGATGGCCTGAGACGTCAATATCAAGCAAAAAGGGGGCGTTTCCCACAAATTTGGGCAAACGCGCCGTCAATTGTACCATCAATGGCGATACTCAGCAGTCTGTAATTCATTATAATGAATCTCCTCTAGGTCTGTGAGGCATATGCCCGAGTGCTTTTGAAGCGGCCCAGTATTTCTTAAGTTATCGCTCTCCAAAGATGGCCTGAGACGTCAATATCAAGCAAAAAGGGGGCGTTTCCCACAAATTTGGGCAAACGCGCCGTCAATTGTACCATCAATGGCGATACTCAGCAGTCTGTAATTCATTATAATGAATCTCCTCTAGGTCTGTGAGGCATATGCCCGAGTGCTTTTGAAGCGGCCCAGTATTTCTTAAGTTATCGCTCTCCAAAGATGGCCTGAGACGTCAATATCAAGCAAAAAGGGGGCGTTTCCCACAAATTTGGGCAAACGCGCCGTCAATTGTACCATCAATGGCGATACTCAGCAGTCTGTAATTCATTATAATGAATCTCCTCTAGGTCTGTGAGGCATATGCCCGAGTGCTTTTGAAGCGGCCCAGTATTTCTTAAGTTATCGCTCTCCAAAGATGGCCTGAGACGTCAATATCAAGCAAAAAGGGGCGTTTCCCACAAATTTGGGCAAACGCGCCGTCAATTGTACCATCAATGGCGATACTCAGCAGTCTGTAATTCATTATAATGAATCTCCTCTAGGTCTGTGAGGCATATGCCCGAGTGCTTTTGAAGCGGCCCAGTATTTCTTAAGTTATCGCTCTCCAAAGATGGCCTCAGACGTCAAAATCAGCCAAAAAGGGGGGTTTCCCACGAACACCTACTTATCGATCAGGCACCACACAATCTTCGGAGCTGAAATGGTTCACACACCGTTATTCATATTAGCACGCAAAAAACAAACCTCTTTATCTGAGAGAGCTACCGATGGCGCACTTTAATGCTGTCAATGAATTCTCTTTTTTACGGGTGTCCGATGTTCTAATTTTATACTTGCAGCGTCATTAATACACAGAATGGGTGATTACTAATTTTTAAGGAATTAGTAAATATGGCCAATGAACTTCAAGAATATTACAAAAAGAGGACAATTATTTTTATTGAAGTGACGAATTCTAATTGTGTTTAATTACCACGTGTAACGCAGAATCTGCAAAGCTAAGAACAAATAAAAAAAATTTTGGTGAGCTCTTCTCCGCATCCGCTCAAGGGCCGGTGAGCTTTTCTCCGCATCTGCGGGGTTTGCGGTAAGCTTTTCTCCGGTGAGCTTTTGTCTCCGTTGAGATTTTCTCCAAGAGTTTTTTCTGCCGCCCTCCAGGGATACGGCACCAGAGTGCCAAGATCTAGCACGGTCACGGGTTCCGAGAAGCGTATAGGAAACGCCGCATCCTAGGGGGAATGAGCTTTATGGAGTCCTCCGGCCTTGAGTCAAAGGGAGTTTTCGTAGATCGTTTTGGCCGTCCCGCAACGCCCTCCGCAACCCGCTACGGTACCCGGCACTCTACAGTCAAGGCCATCGGCGCGCAGGCGCAGTAGTGGCTTCTTCGTTGCGGAGGGCTTAGCGGAGGGGAAACGCGGTCTACGAAAGCTCCCTGTATATTCCTAACAAAGGTTAACCTACCCCGTAAAGTACGCAGTGTCTTACCGCTCGAAAATCGGAGGTCTGAACTCTAGGGTGAGATCTGTCCCCTCAGGTTAACTGATAAGGAATTTCAAAGCTGGGTCGCGCGCGCTAACGTCGCGGCGTTCTACTGTCACGCACGCTAGCATTGCGGCGCCCTACTGTCGGCGCTCTCGTGTCGTGCGCTTTGAGTTGTACAGCCGCCTCAGACGTCGAAAACAGGCAAAAATGGGGCGTGCCCAGAAATTTGGGCATACGCGCCGTCAATTGTACCATCAAAGGTACGTACACGATGGTGATGTCGAGCGACAGGCGCAGAATTTGCCGGCGTCGATGCGCTCGCGATACGAGCAAAATATTTTGATGTCAAATGGCAAAGATCCGCTCTCGCAACTGACGAGACCGTGGTCGTTGTACGCATTTATCCCAAGGTCGAAGATGTTGACGTAATTGATTACCTGTCCGAAAAAGAAGCTTTCTTGTACGGGAACGCTTTAAAGGGATACTTCAACGAAATTTGAAATATTCCCGTTGTGTTCAAAAATAGGTTGAATATGATCCACAATATCCGTAAATGACAATCGCACGTTTGTATTTTGATCCTGGTGGCTGTATTTTTCGTTATAAACGGCCCACTCTGGCAAGCGCTCGGAGAAGGCCCAGCTTAGAGGCACGTGACATCCAACGCAATCGTGACGTAGGTCGTCTCGGGACGGAGCAAAGCTACGGCGAGGCTGACGTCGAGAGGATGGCCTATTCGTTCCAGCCACCGAAGCGGCTGCTTTTGTACGAATTTTGAGTGACGGGTTAATCTTCTATAATCTTGAAGGAGGACAATAGCGAATTCTGCGACACACAAAAGGGATTCTCGGGAAGAGGGAGTTCGTCCTTCCCCCTTCTCTCGTCGTGGCCGGAGGCGAGACAACCTCCGTCACTAGCTGTCAAGGTTCCTAGACGAGCATTACAAACGAGGCGTTAGCGACGTACACCAGGTGCTCTTTGCTAATCGTTTAATTCGTTTTAAAATTCTTTTTCGAGACTTTTAACAAGATATTGGTATGTTCCATGTGATACTGCTCTTTTGAACACATAGAGACCAAAAATGAGCGCCGAAATTTCGTTGTACTATCCCTTTAAAGCACACACAGCCACTTGACGATCGGCTCTGTGCAGGAGCCGCGATTGAATGTTATTTTGAATGGTGAAGTTGTTTTTATTAGGAAATGACTTCCTACTCAACCATAATCACAATTTCCGAGTTTGCGAGTTCCTAATTTACGAAGCGCACGCAACGCAACAACAACGCAAGGTGTACCTTGCTAGATTGTTTTTCTCCACCACACAAACTTGTGGTATAGTGGAAAGTCATCACTGGGGCCACGAACTTGTGCGCGTCGATGTCGTATTGGCGCTGACAGTGTACACAAACACGTTATAAAAGTGCGTTACACACCTAAGAAATAAATGCGCACCACAAACTCGATAATGAGCCGCCGCATCAACGACGTCAGCCCTGAGCCGGCTCTGCCATTCGTACCCTTTTTTTTTGGGGGTGCAGCTTTTCCGACGCGGACTCGCGGTGCACGCCAATGGGGACCTTTACCAAACCGGTGCCGCGTTCCGAGTACCGCACTACCGGAGTTTTGAAGCATGCTTTTAAGCGCGTGCCCTGCGGCCACTGTATCACCCGGGCGCGCGCCTAAAAGCATGCTTCAAAGACTCCGGTAGTGCGGTACTCAAACGCGGTAGCGGTTTGCTAAAACTCCCTAATGTTACGGTCACCGGATTACGGTAAAACCGCCCATGTAATTGCCGCAACTTTTTTTTTCGCTAACGTTTGTTGCAGTTGAACGCAGCACTGTCTACCATAGCTTCCGCTGCAAATTACGGTCATCGAAAAAATGGACGTTTTATCGAACGCCGTTTCATCGAACGCCGTTTTATCGAATCGCTGACGGCCGTTTTATCGAATGTCTTTTATATAAGAAGTGTGAAAGATGCTCTTTTATTCCCGGATCGAGTGCATTTTCGTGTCATTCACCCATTTCATCGTCAGGTTTTTTAATTTCCAAACTTGTAGCTGTTACAATTTATTTTGATGCAAGAAACCCATGAGGATATTTGTACCGATTTTTATGTTTGTTTCGCATATTATGCTTATCTGTTCACCCCCTCTGTATTACCCGATGGGCCTTGAGGGTGTTGTAACAAATAAATAAAAAGTCGCACTCCCGGTAAGAGCGCACTCCAACTCATGGAGGCCAGAAGGCGGCTTAGGTTTTGCGCAGGCGCAACAACTTTAGCCATGTGAGCCTCCTAGCCTCTCATATCTTTCTATTGATACTTTTTTACTGCCCGAAGCTTGCAGTAGCTAAAGCTGAGGTGCTATTTATGAAACTACAACGAAACATTTTTTTGTTTTGTTTTAAGACTCAATCAAGTCAAAAGTTAGTACGTCACTTCAAATTTTATTTGAAAACTTTCGGGGGCTCAGGTGTTCGTGCGACAGCCATTCACCGTTTCAAAATGATGAGCAATTGCTCTCAAAAAGTCCCTCACAGCCATGCTCCGTTGGTTCTCATAAAAAAAGGCGGACCTTCTCATTTCTTGCCACTATGGCCTTCTTCTGGCGAGGAGGCTCTTGGGAACTCAGCATCGCCTCCAGCTTGTCTTCCGTCAGTTGATGTTCTGCGGCGAGGCAAGTGAAAAAGTTCCAGAACCCGGGATGGGCACCTCCGACCAGCTTCGGGAAGCGGGAATGCCACCCTGGCGTTCGATAAGACGGCGTTCGATAAGACGGCGTTCGATGAAACCCCTTAGCGAAAACTAAGACGGTTGAAATATACCACATTTTAATTTGAGTGTATTTGAAGTACAGCTCGTAATTGTAAGTGCACAAAAAATTGACCGCAAATACACACTTCTTTTTTTACTTAGTTCGAAAATATATTTCTGAAAATAGTTTTAAATGCCTTTGTTTAAACTACATTTGAAGTTCTCTTCATGCGTTCTGAAATATGTAAATACTAAATTAGTAGGCACAAAATACCTTTTAATTAGATTTCTTAAAATATTAGTTTATTTCATGCAAAATATACTCCAACCCTAAAAAAAGGCAGCGATCATAAATATCTGCAGAATGCTCTTAAAATACGTGGAAATCGTAAATACTGTTGTGTTATACCTTTTGACTGCAATAATTTGGTAGTTTGACTTAAACTACCAAAGTATTGAAAAGCTCGCCTATCAGGAATTCACTTCAAGCAGATGTGGAGTACATTGAACTGCCTAAATACAACGTTTGATTAGTTTGTCAATTGAGTTGTGCAGCATCGCACTGATGAATCAGAGAATTTTACGTTATTGTATCCTTTTTTCTATCAAGAACACACCTCATGAGTTTCTTGCACACCAATCACAAACGGGGTTCGGGAACTACAACCACAACACTTGCTGATGCTGGAAAGCTTCAGCAAGAGCTGTGAGCAGATATGTTTGGCGTGGAATGGTATTAGCGCAATGTTAGTTCACTAAATGCGTATACTCGCTATTGTATATGATGTGAGTAGTGACTTTAATATAGTGACGTTAATGACCATATTAAATAGTCAACTAGTAAAGAAAAGAATAATTACTATTTTAAAGTGAAGAAACTAGCTTGACTCGCTTCATCTTGAGTGGTGCCATGCAGAGAAGCGATAACATTTCTTCTAGAAGACGTTTTTGTGGATATTGTTTTAGCGACTGCGCCAAATTATTGTTAGTTGTACCAATGCTTTTTTAGTAAGAGATATCTTCCACGAACTTCAAAACACGGTTTCCCATTTGGCAGACTCCTAGGAGAAGATAGAGTACTTAACAACCTAATAGTGCAGAGCTAGTCACCGGCCAAATAATTACCTTGAATATATAGGCTATATAGGCTCCAGAGCAGTAAACGGGACTGTGATTCAGGTGTTCAGTGCGTCATGGTGTTTGTGTTTGTGTTCGTTTCTGATGTGTAGTTGTGGGATGTATTTAGTAGAGCCTTCAAAAACCACAGAAATACAATTAGTGACAAAATCCAAAAAATAAAAAAATTGCGTAGCCACCTTTGAGGGGTAAGGAATTCTATTTTTGGTATATCTAAAATGTTTTCTGATTAATATTTATGATATATTTTGAATACATTAAGTGCGTATTTCGAGTGCGGACAAAATAATACAGAATGAATACAAAATGAATATTCATATTCAATATATTTCAAATTCGTTTCAAGTACGGCCTCTTTTTGCTATGGGACGGCTTCGATGAAACGGCGTTCGATGAAATGTCCGGTCCCACTAGTTGCAAACCATGTATAGTACAATGGTTTGTTTTAGGCTTCATCTAGCAGTCTGAAGGGTCTGGGACATTTTGGTGTGCGAAATATTCAGTGTGCGGACTTTTCGGTGCATAGTCCGGACATTTCATCGAACGCCGTTTCCGGTCTGGACATTTCATCGAACGCCGTTTCATTAAACACGGTTTCATCGAAGCCGTTTTATCGAACGCAGTTTTATCGAACGCCGTTTCATCGAAGCCGTTTCATCGAACGCCGCCTACTTGAGCAGTAGAAATTCTACATCTAGGAAATATTTTTCGTTTTAGCGCCGGGAGGATAGCAGTGTTTTAATATTTATTATAATTTATAAACTTTTACATAGATAAAAAGAAGAAACCTTTTTGCCACCTTCTATTCTTTTTTTTAGTAAATTATGACCTCTTTTAATGTGGCCAATAAGAAACGGGAACATTGACGACACTTTCTAAAGCTGTGATCATCAGGTGCAGTGATGAACGTCCGTCCATTCAAGGTGTACATATATGTATATATATATATATATATATATCTTTGCTCCTTGAAGAGACATATTCTGCTTCAAGACGAAGTCGTCATTGAAGCAGTGATCTGTCTCCGTGTCGTATGATACGGGGAAAAAATAGACGTGTCTCCCTTCTTTGTTAATTTACTGTAACCGACAGAACCATGGACCTGCCGGATATTCGACATACAGTATATATACTGCATGTCGAAGATCCGACAGGTCCACGGTTCTGTCGGTTACAATAAAATAACGAACAGGAGTCGCGTCTGCTTAAATAACATATATGTTCTTAAAAAAAAAGCTATTCTCCTACGATAAAATGAAAACAAAGGTAAATCGACAAATACAAAATAAAAGAGGCGCCGCGGAGAATAGCTGTTTCCCTCTTGAGAAAGTGCCTTGGCACGCGTGAATAAATAGGGGGAGGAAGTGGGGAAAAATGTGTGGCCTACCTCGCCAAAAAAGAATCAGTCGCGTATCCACTCAAGTTTTGATATGACAGCTACCTTCTATGATTCAGTAGCCAACGTTTAGGTGGACAAAAAATTGACCGGGTAGTGATTCTATTTCTGGTAAATTTAGAGCGGCGTCAAAACTATTTCAAAAGCGATAGTAAATTATGTAAACAGTATTGAATTACTCCAAAATTCAGTAAAGGGAAATTCGATGAAACAGCGTCAAGTGATTTGATGAAACGGCGTTCGATGAATCGGCGTTCGATGAAATGACCACTTGTTTGATGAAACGGCGTTCGATGAAATGTCTGGTACCTTCCAAATCTGTATTTACATAGAAATCTCCATGCACCAAAACGTCCGCGTACCGAAAAGTCCTTGCACCAAGAAGTCCGTGAACCGAAATGTCGGCACCGAAACGACCTACACCGAAACGTCCTACACCGAAATGTCCGGATCCCCAGTCTGCACAATCCAACAACCTTACGAAGTCTGAGAGCCATTTAACTCTCCTGGTATTTTTATTAAATTTGTAAAACGCCATCGGAGATTTAAGCCATAACTGCGGCGACTGGCGGCTTCATAATAATATATGAAAACAAAACATATGCAAACTTTCAGAAGAGCGGTTGTTGAAAGAGGTAACAAACTCACACTACCCCATACCCCTCGAGCTTGAAACTATGGAACTGAAGGGAAAAAAAGAAAGAAGAAATACGGGAACAGAGAGTGTGTGATTCATGCTGATAGCGAGGGTGGGGAGGGGGGGGGGGGGAGAGCACTTAACGTTCTTTTTGTTCAGGAAACCAGGAACTCTGTGATA
>JAZHYW010041053.1:0-16123 GCA_037355805.1 Ixodes ricinus | reverse complement strand
ATTTATTGTATGTATTGCTCATCTCGAGTGCTTTGCAAGAATCAAAGAAAGATTAAAAACACTTAGGGACAAGGACAGACAGTACAGTTCTTTCAACTAGCAACAAACATTTACTGATGTCTTCTTCAATACGTACTATCTCTCTCCCAATTTTTAAACTAAAGAAGAAAATACATGAAAAAATATATATACACATTCGGGAAAAAGACAAAATCCCCAAATAAACTGGAAGATAAAGAAAAAGGAAACAAGAAAGAAAAAGAAACCTTTTACAAATTATGATAGGTGAGCCCTTTGACTAATTCAGCTCTGACTTCAGTTAGTTCATCTCAAATCTAAGCAACCCAAGAGAAGGAGCAGCGATGTTGTGTTCGTCACCGGCTATCCTGTATGCTTCAATAATTTTTCGGCCGAGCTTGTTCTTGTGTCTTCCAATTATGCCAATGTCCTGGAACCGAGCTTCACAGTTCGTGCAGAGGCGCTTATGCAAAACGATTGTATGAAAAGAGTCGCTTGAAGCACGGGAAACCTCAAGGACTTGCTCTCGTAGGCGGGTGTTCAGGCAACGCCCTGTCTGACCAATGTATCGGTCACCGCATAAAAAAGGGATGGAGTATACCATCCGCTCTTCACAGGGAACGGTCTGATTGGGTCTCTTATATTTTGAGCTTTGTATGTGTCCAACCTTCAAACCGTCTCAATTCGACCCGGGCAGGTTTTTTCAAGCAGCGAGCTTCTTCTCAAGAATGGCCCTTCTTCGCCTCAAGCCACGTTCCCTTTGGCTTCACATCCGCAAAGGAATTCCTCACCCTGCAGTGGAAGCTATGCTGAGTTTCTGTTGCCACAACTGGGCTTCAAACTACAGACTCATGCAGATTTCAAGGAAGGAGGTTTCACAACAGCTATGCCTAATAAAGACGATCCTCCCACAACAGACGACCATCATCTTTGGTGCAGCGTATGGAACCCACCCATCTTTCCGGTTCCTCCATAAAGCTGCGTCCAATCTTCTCAAATTTTCATGGAAGGAAGTTGTCACCGGTGTGACCAGTTCTCACCATAAGACCATAAAACGAAATTTGAGCTTCCGGTCGTTCTATATGACTATCGACACTGTCCTGGCACCTTGGATCTCCTTTCCAGGGGTCCCAAGTGTTTCCGAACATTCCAACTACAAGGGTCGACCAACTAACTTCAGTCCATTCTGTTGCGACTCACATTCCAGAACAAGACCGGCAAGCATTTCGTGATGCTAGAGTCCGATCCGTCTGCGCCCGTCCTCCTCCCCCACGGGCAAAGTTCCGATCCGGGCTACTGTTGAAGAATTGCGAAAATTTCACCTGAAGCTACTGGAATCAAAGAATACCGGTGTTTTTTGTCATCTTAGCTGAAGGCTCCTATGGACAGAAGGTGAGCCAGGCATTAAAAAAAGAATTTCGACACTCTTGAGACTAGGCCTTCAAGCTCTCTCCGCTCAAAGTCAAAGCAACTTTGCTGCTCCCTTAATCTCCTGGCCCTTAGAGCTGCTATTGGGGCTCCTTTCCAGCAATATCTAAATGTGTTTTTCACGGCGAAAACCCATAAAGAAGGGGTTCCCATAAGAAGCATAATTTCTGAAAAAGGAGGCTGACAGAAACCTCTTGCTTTTTTTCTACAAAAGCATCTGTCTTCGATCAGTCTCAACTAACCTTTCCGAGTTGCCAACTCTACAGAACTAGTATCTCTTCATGACCTTCATTCTACTCCCGAGGCCTATACCATGTTCTCGTTAGACATTGAGGAATTATATTACCGATTAGTAGATCCCGCATTCCGAATGGATTCTGTATCAAGTGCCATCCACGAACATGGCCCATGCGACTTTCAGAACTCTTCTGGGGTTTCTGAACGGGGTTTCCTAGACCTTTTGGCCCTCTATCTACAATCAACACTTGTCAAACATGGAAAGGAAATTCTCAGGCAAAAGAAAGGTGTTTGCAATGGCTCATGCCTCGCCCCGGTCCTCAGCGAAATCCTTCTTCTGTATGTGGACAGGGAGATCAAAGCACGCCTTGAAGAGTTGGCACTCAGCTTCCAGGTTTTTCGTCATGTGGATTATTCACACCGATCTCAGTTTCTTCTGATTCTGTAGTTCACGCGTTTAACGCTTCATCTTCAGTCCTGAATTTCACAAGAGAAGACAACTCATTTGATGTTCTCCAGTATCTCGATCTTCGTCTCCATCTTCTTCCGACCGGCATTTGTTGGGCCTTCCAACAACGATATCGGAAAACTGGTGAAACATGGAATCATTCGGTCCCTCCTTTCATCTTCTCGCGCCAAATTCTGTTCTCACTTGGTTGGCTTAAGCATTTCAGAACAACAAGAACGTCTTCTCAAAGCTGGATATCCGCAAGATCTACTGAGTACCATTCTTGTTAAGTTAATTTGAGCTATCCAAAGGCCCCGTGCTCCACGTATAGTAGGGCTTCACCTGTTATCTCCCTACCATACATGCACAACTCCGCACACAGACTGAAGGGAATTGCAGCGCGCTTCAACACTTCAGTCGTCTTCTCGTGCAGGTTGCGCTTAAAGCAACTTTGCAGAAGAATAAACAACAACGAAGCCCCCAAAGGATGTTCCATCAAACATGCCAATCAGACCGTTCCCTGTGAAGAGCGAGTGGTATACTCCATCCCTCTTTTAATGCGGTGACCGATACATTGGTCAGACAGGGCGTTGTCTGAACACGCGCCAACGAGAGCACGTCCACGAGGTTTCCCGTGCTTCAAGCGACTCTTTTCATCCAGTCGTTTTGCATAAGCGCCTCTGCACGAACTGTGAAGCTCGGTTCCAGGACACCAGCATAATTGGAAAACACAAGAACAAGCTCGGCCGAGAGATTATTGAAGCATACAGGATAGCCGGTGACGAACACAACATCGCTGCTCCTTCTCTTGGGTTGTCCAGATTCGAGATGGACTACCTGAAGCCAGAGCTGAATTAGTCAAAGGGCTCATCTATCTTAATTTGTAAGATGTTTTTTTTTTTCTTAGTTCCTTTTTCTTAATCTTCCAGTTTTAGGGGGATTTTGTCTTTTTTGCGATTGTATGTATATATTTTTCATGTATCTTCTTTAGTTTAAAAATTTGGGAGGGAGATAGTACGTATTAAAGGAGACATAAGTAAATGTTTGTTGCTAGTTGAAAGAACTGTGCTGTCTGTCCTTGTCCCCAAGTGTTTTTATTATTTCTTTGATTCTAAAAAATAAATATTTGCCGTTCACAAAAAGCAATTACCTTTCAGATTGGTTGATTTAAACTATATAAATATTATCTAAGTAAAATAAATGGGATAAAAGTAAAATAAATATAATTTATTTGATAAAGAAAATGAAAGACGTTTATGGTCTTGAGGAGGAAGAGGAGAGGGTACGGAAGGGAAATATGCCACTTCTCCTCCTCCGTTCTCTCCCCTTTCCGCTCCTGCTCCTCTTTATTGTCCTTATCCCCCTGCCGCTGAATTTGTTTAATGAGTGACGTGAAGTGAAGTCGGGACGTCATTTTCTCAGCTAAATGTAGCGGGGAAACTAAATTGGTGTCCGTGGTCGCTGCTCGTTTGTCTCTAATTCATTCTTCGGTTGTAGCTCCGTGGACGGAAAAAACTGACCTGTGTTTCGTATGTGTATGAAGGTCAGAGCGATTAAGTTTGAGCGGTATTTACCAGTGATTCTCGGAAACCGGTTCGAGTCGAATAGCGGAGTGCCATCTATTTAGCTGTTAAGAGAATTGGTGGTCGCGGCTTTGTCTTCCGCTGTGAAAGTTACGAACTGCGCGTTACTATTCGATTCCAGTCAGGTATTCGCACACCCTTAGTACTTACTGAAGGAGAAAAGTATTTTTGGACGGCCCTTGAAGTCTACTTTCCAAAAATGTGTCATAAAAGTAGAAAAATGAGTATGCTACAACTTTTTTCAAAAGAAGTCTCTGCATTCCTCGCGACACGTAAGGGCCATCAAAGGATGTAGTAGCCACGGTGGACTCGATCAAAGGATGGTAGCCACGGTGGACTCGCTGCCTCCTACGTGTGCGCGCATTAAGCCTAAAATCTACTGCGCACGCATCATGCAAAAGGCACTGCGTTCCCCGCAGATAAGAGGACAAAATTACCGTTGGACACGGTTCGAGCATATCTGCAACACGTTCGCTTCTTACATGCTGCGAACATGTCGGCAGAGTATGACAGTGACGGTATACAAGGACATCAGGCAGTGTCTGCCAACTGTCACCAGCATGATGTATCAGAATTGCGACGGCGGCTTTAAAGCGCCAGAGGAGTAGTGCGTCGAAGTCATTCACTCCTTCTCACACCAAGGTGCGGAAGGCAACGAGAGATTGGTCGCTTTCGGCGGAGCACCGCTGGGGGTTCGCCCTATATACTCACTACGCAAACCAAGCACAAAAACGCCGTCGCCGTAGCGAGGAAAAAAAAGGGGTTTCTTTTTTTGCCGTCTTTCGAAGACGTTGCTCGTAAATTTCGGATGAGCGGAGCCCCATTGAGAAGCAAGATGAATCGCCGGAGCGTCTCCTGGCCAAGGCTTGCCATCGATAACTGGCGGAAATAAAAAAAGAGCAAATATAAGAAAAGGATAGAAAAAGGAAGGAAACGGTTTCCGGCCCGCCTCGCCCGAGGGGAAATTGCCTTCCGGCTTGGCTACAGGGTCGCTCACCACGGGTGTATTTTGTGCCGAGGGGGGACCCAACAGCGTCGTCGCCGAGCCATCAGCGAGAGCCGACGGCTGCGACGCGGTGGGGGGCTCGCGCTTCTCTTGCGGGGCATGACAAAGCGCTCTGTCGAAGAAGCGCGCGAGCGAGCGAGTGCGCCAGTGCGCGACCCTCTCCGGCACAAACCCCGAGTTGGATCGGAGCCGAAGCCGTGAGCCACTCCTGCGTGTCCGGGAACGCGTGACGTCAGGGAGATCCCCGGCTTGATTTGCCGATCCTCTGGTCACGGGGCGTGACGTCATCTTCGACTTAAACCGGCTGAACAACGCGCCGCACCGAGTTGGATAAAGAGCTGGAAACTGTGGAGCCGCTCTGCTGTGTGTCCATAAATGCGTGACGTCACGGTGTTATGCGGATTAATTAGCCGATCGGTTGGCGACGAGGCGTGACGTCATCGTCGTCTGGAGCCGGCTGAACAACGCGCATAGAGTTGGACGCGCCGTGCTATGACCCTGTACGCCGGCCCATGCCGTGTGAGCGTCGCGTGTCCATCGATGCTGCGTGCAGATGATGCGTTCAGAGCGCTGGATTGGCTCGTCCCGTCCGCTCAGGTTCATCGCAAGGGGAGACAGAGTTCTACTGTCGGATCAGGGTGGTAGCTGTAAGTCACCCCTGTGTGTCGGAAATGCATGACGTCACGGCGATCTCCGGTCCGATTAACCGATCGGTTAGCAACGAGGTGTGACGTCATTGTCGTCTTAAGCTGGCTTTAGCCAATCGGGTGTGCATGACGACACGCTGGCGCGCCTCTGGCTCCGCGATGATCCAACTTGAGGGAGAGGCAGACCGTCAGAAATGTCAGCATGTGAACGGGAAATCCTCATGGCTTGCACCAGAAATGACAATCTTTGATGTTCGTTTAATCGACGTTGCAGCTAAAAAAGGGGGGCTTCATTGTTTGCTATAGCCACTGGAAGCTTAAGGTTCCCACCTTCGACAACGCTTCCAAGGCGTCTCGTGCAGCTGAGCGCTCGCGCGCAGCTAAAGCACGGTGGAAGGCATGCCCTGCTGTTCTAACCATCTCCAGTGGCTATAGTCAAAGCTTCTTTGCGAGACTTATTCCTTGAGAAAGCTGGAGCTCTAATATAGCCATGGGTCGCCACTTGTTTTTCCAGAACATTTGACTTTGGTTTACTTCACACGCAGACATTCCTCGTGGTTTGGTGACTGGGCGCCAACACAGTGTTCAAGCACGCAGATATACTGAACAAACGCCGCGGTTTTTCTCCATGCTCGATTGCTTCAGCAGGCTGTAGAGGGCAGTCATCGGACAGATGAACAGCACCATACTGCATGCATCGCAAAATGTCGGCTCACAATCGCGACACCTGATTGGCGTACTGAATGAAACCTTCGTTGTTGGTGCATCTTAATCATTGAATGTACGAACAGCTAGGTTGGTCGCTATATTCGCTGACAGTTTAAGAAACTCGCGTCGCGTGGCGATTACCAAGAATCTTATTAAGCCTCAGCAGCCGCTAAGAGTGGGCTCCAATAAGAACGCCCAAGTGCGAACCACGAAACACGGAAGCCTGGCATAATAGGCCACTCCATGCGCTTCTGAAGTCGTATCGAAATGAGCGATGATGAAGGCTGTTACCCAGCTGACCATATCACGGGCCATGAGTACATTGCTTCATTGCGATCATCGACTATACTTACCAATAAGCTTGTCACGCGATTCTAGTGTTGAGTTACCCAAACCATACCATCTCTGAGATCACCTATTAGATAAACAGATAAGATACTTAAAATGTTTCACCTGACTTCAATCTTGCGGCACCCAAACCATTCTGTCATTGTGAACACGGCGATTCGGTTAACGAGTAAGTTCCCAAGTATGCGTCACGCGACCTAAATCCTGCGTCTGAGTCCCCACCAATCAAGCTGGGCCCACGCTGCTGCGGTTCTTTTCTAGTGTGCGTGTGCCGGCGTCTTCCGGCTGTCCTTCGGTTCAACTTCCGGCGCAACCGAGTGCCGCTCTCGACTAGGCGGCGTCCGACGTCGGTCCTTCATCCCCGGGAGTCCGTCGGAGAGCTTCTGCGTCGTCGCAGGTGCCGCGACTTCGCCCGGCGGAACTACGTTCTCTCTGGGAAAACGTTTTTGTCAGCGGTCGTTTGTTGTGGGCCGCTGTCAAGTTGGTTCGAAAGAAAATGATGCTCCGCCGTCGGAACGCTGCGCCGTGGCCGCATTTCTCAACGACGTTTTCCTTTTTCTTTTAAACTTTTTCCCCCTTTTCCAGGCGTCCCGGGTTCTTCCCGAGTTCTCGGAGCTCATCTCGCCATCACGCGGAGGCGTCTTGAGCGCGCGTCCGCATAAACCAAGGACTTTATCGAGGAAACGAAACCCTTTTGTTTATCTCGCGGAGTTTAAGTAGGAAATAGCTGTGTTTTGTCTAGAGGGCGCAACTTGCGGGGCTGTAGTTTTTATGAAAGCTGCTGTCCATCCGAGCCGTAATTTTTTTCATTGACGCGGAAGCACAGGGGATGAGCGCGCTTGAACGTTGTATATGGGAGCTCAAGAACGCTGCATGGCGTTACACTATGGTGCCTGGAATGCGTCTCCGACTGCTGTGTTTACCGCGTTCAAAAAAGTGGTCCCTCGATTTCCGCCTGATGACGTCATAGAAGTGTCACGCTGTCGGCGGTTGCGATCCTAGTGGTGTCTTAGCAGCCTTGGTGCATTGGGAAGACGCCTGTACTGCTGCGGGTCTGGCTAAGGCGAGCGTGTTGTGACTTTGAATACTTCAAAGAGAAGAATGCAAACACGAAGGACTTTCACAGACAACCACACTACTGTCGAGACCGGTTATTACAGAAGTAAACGGTAATCTTCGCTATATCCGCTATTTTGTTATAACCGACTTCGGTTATAACGAAGTAGGAATGGGAAATTGTGATCGCTTCGCTGTAGCCGCTATTTCGTTATAACCGGCTTCGTTATAACCGGTTTCGACAGTATTTTATTTAGCAGCGACGAGTGTTTATTTCCGGGCTCGAAAAATTCACGCGTTGACCAGGAGGAAAAGGGCTGAGAAGAGGAGGTTACAATCAGGAGCGCCGATAAGGATTGAGTTACCGTGCCGTAACTGCCCAAGTTTATCATTTTTCTCTTCCCAGTTCCGGCCCGATAAATTCGATTTCACATCTTGTCAGGGCTAACGATGCAGATGAGGCGTTCTGTTTTTTTTGCTTTTTCCATGAAGAATGTTTCAATGATTTCACGTCCGAATCGTTGATGGTTAATTCCCAGGACCTTGGTGCTGCCGAAGTTCGATGCGCACCCAAAACACTTCTTCGCATGAGCAGTGATGAGATATTTTGGATGATCGGATTTGGATGTTGGCTCAGTTCGATGCTCTCGTAGATGGTCGTCTGCGCATCGGCCAGTTTGCCCAATGTATTTAGCTCCGCCTTCGAAGGGCACCGAATACACCTTCTCGGTCGCACTTAACGATGCGGATGAGACGTTCTTTTCGCTTTTTCGATGAAGAATGTTTCGATGATTTCATCGCTGCTCATGCGAAGGAGTGTTTTGGGGTGCGCACCCAACTTTGGCGGCACCAAGCTCCGGGGAACGCATCATCAGCGATTCACACGTGAAATCATCGAAACATTCTTTATCGAAAAAGCAAAAAGATCGTCTCATCTTTATCGTTAGCCCTGACAAGACGTGAAATTGAATATATTACGCCAGAACCGGAAAAGAAGTAATATAAACTTAAGCAGTCACGGTACGGCTGACTCGATCCTTATCGGCGCTCCCGATTGTAACATCCTCTCCTTCAGCCCTCCCTATTCTATTCAACGCGTGAATTGTTCGCACCCGGAAGTAAACATTAGTCGTTACAAAATGAAAGAGTGTGGTTGTCTGTGAAAGTGCGTCGTGTTTTCATTCTTTCCATTTAAAGTATGCTGCATGTCGCTCTCCAGTGTTGCAGTTCACGGAAGCTTCGGCTGCCAGAAGTAAGGACGCCCCGACGACAGCGACACTCGCGGTAGCTCATGCTTTTCGCCAGCATTTTTCCAACCAACCGCCAGGATCGCGGCATCCAACATCAGGACACTCCGGCTTCTGTGACGTCATTTGATGCCACTTCGGTACCAGTTTTGATGTATGGGGGGGGGGGAGGGGATAGGACGCTAAACACACCCAATGGAGATGCACTCCAGGCGCCGTAGTTACGCCTTCAAAGTCTTGTCAGGTCACGGCTTGTAACTTTTCGTGTTTAAATAATCTTTTTTATATATTTTTTTTGTAAGAGATAGGGGGTGGGGACGTTGCGCCAGAAGGGCTGGAGGCAGTGATAGGTTTGACTAATTAAGATTAAACGCAACAAAATATAAAACTGGTATGTAATATTTGAGGTCACTAACACGAACGCAATTTCATTTCTCAGCGCAACCGTAGACGTTGTATCTAGCATACTTTATAGTCTAACATTCAAATAGAATGTTTAGCATGATAGAAATGACAGATACAAAGAAATGAGGACCACGAAAGAAACACTTTCAGCAGGACAACAACTGCACTCGCAACTATGCTTTGCTTTACCTCCCCCCCTCCCCCGTTTTTTTCTTTTCTTTTAACTGAGGAAGTTCAGTTGCGATTACAGCTGATGTCCTCTCGCAAGTGATACTTTTGTGGTCATCGTTTCTTTTAGTTGTTTTTATCATATTAAACAATTATCAACACGCCTAGTTCAACACTCTCCTCCAATTAGAATGTATCTTCACAGCGTAACCATCGATAGCAGGAAATAAAGCAGTCATAAATGTCATCTCCGTATCAACTCTAGCACTTCTGTGCTCGTGTTGTTTTGAAGTGAGAGCAACTAGCTCAACTAGTCTTTTTAGGAACCCAAGCTTTTACTGGGGTCCGTTAGACGGCGTTATCATCCGAAGTGTGCTGGTTCAACTGAATATGTTAGAGAGCATAATCATGCGTCTGCGTGCTTCGTCAATGGTAAGAAATATTCGACGCTTTAATGAGTAATCTGCTATAAAAACGGTGCTTGGACTAAATTAATAGCACTCATTTTATCAGCCCCGGGGACTCACGTATTAAATAAGTATTCCATATTGTTTTTATTCCTTGAACAGATTAAGCAATATCGGCTTGAAGCTTTATTATATGTGAGTTCAGTGTGTTTTTTTGTGCACACACCTTTCATGCATTATTGTGTAGTGAAACCGTTCTTTTTTTCAACGGCATTTTTTGTGCTGTTTTATATGGGCGTTTAAGAACAGATGCCCCGTTTTTTGCTGATGACGCGTTCGACCTTCTCATAATCGGTACATTGTTTTCTTTCCTTCATTAATGTGTCAGAAAGTAATGTCGGTTATTTTTAGCTAATTTTAGCTTGCTGATGTGTTTTTCAATTAATTTGAACTTGCTTAATGTACACCATAATTACGGCAGCTGCTGGTTATCGGCATTGCATATAAAGAATGTAAAAAGCATGCATGCGCTCGGGCCGGGACGTTTTGTATGTTATTCAGCTGGCGCCCGTGATTAAAAAACTGAGTGCCTTAAATTGGTTTTGACAATAACACAGTCAAGGAAAGAAGTCTTTGTAGATCAAGTGACATATGCTAGTATAGATGCTGCATTTACCCTCAAATTTGTAGTTGTTTAATGAGTAAGCAATAACGTTTGCTTTTATTGTCCCATTTGAAAATAGTGTCGTACTCCTGATTTAAAGAGATCATGAAGCAATACTGTGCTGAAATTGAATAACTGAGTATTGTTTAATAGAAGAAAACAGAGCACGCGAGGCATCGAAAGCGAGAGCCGGGATTTTTGATGTGAAATCTTGCGAATAAAGAGTGGAATATCTCGCACCTTTTTATCGGAAACGCTTTCTACCTTTTTACTGAGATGTATCCAACACCTTTTATACTCCATCTTAATAGTTGAGTGCAGTACAGGCGAAGGCAACGCCAAGCGAGGGGAGAAAGGATAAGCACTAGTGAAGGCTGGGAGGAGGGAATCTGCCTCTCCTCTATAGCATTCCTAGTTCTTTTCTTTCCGCCTCGCCTTCCACCGCCCTCCTTTCCCATCCTGCCTTCCTAGCGCCTCGGCCTTTCTCTGTTCGTTTGACGTTGCCTTCGCCTGCACTGCACACAACTAGCGACACGGGGTATATACGAAGGAGTGTTATGCAGGAGGTGTATGATGCATCCGCAGCGCTTCAAGTACGCGGCAAAACGCAGCTCATGAATTGCACCGATAAGAAAGTTTACACCTCTTAGCCAGAACATTTCAGCACCTTTGTTTAAAGTATTAGACCCTTTTTCATTCCAAAAATAAAGTGCGGTTCCAGGGCCCTCCTTCGTTTGTTGGGTGGTGCAAAAACGGTCTTCCGAATATTAACAATAATGACAATAATGTTCAGAAGATTTCAGTCCCTGTGTTTCAAGTAATATACCTTATTTAATCGTAAAGTAGGCTGCGGTTGCGAGGCACACCCTTAATTTTCGAGGGATGTAAAAAGATGTGGAAAATGGATGCTACGGTACAATGAGAACTCCCCTCAATCCTGAATAATGATTGCTGAGCTGACACCCCTTCAAACAGCTTGCTTTAGCGACAGTGTCGAATAGTCGTTGCCTGAAATGCCTTTTACTTAAAATGCCCCTGAAAAAAACAAAAAACAAGATGTTTTTCCAAACAGTCTGGTTGAAACACGCGTGTCCAAAAAGTAATTTTACGCGAAACAAAACAACAAAATTTAGAGCAATATTGACGGCTTCGAGACGCGATTTACTCGTTAGTTTCGTAAGCACTTTTATAAGTTGTGAATTTGAGAGCATGAATTTCGTTCTTCCGCTCCCTCAGTTTGTCTGCGGCGTACTGGCGTAGAAGGCCGCGCGCTTTCGTGAACTGGCCGCGCCGCGCTCGGCTTGGCCGCGCAGCCTCGCCGGCGTTTGCCCGTGCGGGCTCTGCGTGCTGGCCAACCGTTCCCTTTTACCGGCGGCTCGGCTTGCTGTGCGCGCTGCGCCACGCGAAGAGGGCTGCTCTGGTGGCGTTCTGGAACTACGCCGCGCGAGAGCCAATGGAGCCTCGTTCCTTGAAACTATGACGCGCGCCAGCCAATGGGAGCCTATCCATCAGATTTCTGCTACAGATGGCAGGCTTCGCTTCATTGGTACAGAGGAAGGTGCCTTTGGCGCAGCTTCAAAAGCTGATTACGTCGGTTCGCTCCATGGGGCAGCTGATGCTTTCGCATTAAAAATCGAAAGCTATTAACCAACTTCCTTTTACGTGGAAACCCTGAACATGCACAATGCGGACTGTGTGGTTGTTTAGGACGATACAAGATCTTTCCCGCAAAATTTAGCGAACGGAGGTCACGTGACGCCGTGACGTGACGTGAGTTGTGAGGCAGACCAATCCTGTGATCACGCAACGTGATGTCCCTGACCTGACGTTACGTCATGTCACTATGTTACATGACACCACCACGCAAAGTGGCGTTACGTAACCCGGCGTCATGTCATTTTGCCCATGCTTCCCGTTATCATAGACTGTGAAAGTATATCTAACATTATCGAAAACCTTAAAACCAATACGACAGCAGGCATTGATAATATTAATGCTAAGTTTTTGAAAAACACTGATATGTACTCATGCCTTATTGTATCTAAATTATTTTCGCAATCACTTGAACAAGAAGAATTACCAAAAGATTGGAAGGTGGGGAAGGTGATCCCTCTCCACAAAGAGGGTGATAAGCATAACCCTTTAAACTTTCGTCCCATTTCTTTAAGGAGCATTCCTTGTAAAATCCGTGAGCACATCATTTGTACTAATATTTTCAATTTTCTAGCCTCCAAACTCCTTTCTGTAACTCAGTGCAACATGGATTTCGAAGGTTTTATTCATGTGAAACTCAACTCCTAACCTTTACTCATGACCTTCACGTAACACTTGACCGGGGTTCCAGGACTGACTGCATATTTCTTGATTTCTCAAAAGCTTTCAACAAGGTTCCTCACGCGCTGCTTCTTCATAAACTCCGTGAACTTAACAAGATCTTAATATAATCGCTTGGATAGAATCGTTTCTATCAGACCGTTACCAATTTGTTCACGCTAACAGAACTAATTCTTCAACCTCACGTGTCAAGTCCGGTGTCCCACAAGGTTCCGTACTAGGTCCACTTTTTTTTGTTTTTCTGATATAAACGATCTTCCCACGCATATATCGTAGCAAGGCTGGCGTGGTTATGAGCTTCGCCTTTGGTGGCGTTGTCAGCGTTGTGGTGGTGTCAATAGCGTCAACGCGTTACAACCGAGCCGTTCGAAGTACCCGTGGGGTGACGAGCATGTGGCTGGCCCAAGTAGCACTTAGCTTCCACAGCACTGTCAGCTTAGGGCTGAACGAGCTGGGAAAGCAACTTTTGTCCAAATTATGAGCGACTGGCTAATCTTCTAGGGGGAGAATGGCTGTATCCGGGTGCACAAACGAGGGTCCGAGAAAGAGGGGAGTCCCTCCTTTCCGTCTTCTTGGACTGTTTGGTTGAATGCGCGATTTGTGAGTTGAGGAGGAAAGCTAAGAAGGAAAATGTTGAAATTCCAAAGAGCGGCGCTGCTCCGATGGAGCTTGCTACGTCATGACTACGTAGCAAGTTCCCCAACGTTGCTAGATTACCTCCCAAATAGGCTCCGCATGCATCCACCAGGTGCACATTGAAAGATCGTTTAATTAGCTTTAAAATTAGTTTGCTTGTGCCTTTCAACGCAAGCCTGGTGTTTTTGAGGTTATGCTGCAACATGCAACACATTAAAGCTATAAAATGAGCGCTGGAATTTCGTTTCCTACCCCTTTAAGTGACACCACGACGAAACATTGATGTCAAATAACCTACCATTAGGTTATGCGTCCCGTTTCGTGACACCACGACGTAACGGTTACGTCACGTAACATTGTGACGACACGAAACAGGGTCAGGTTACCACGTGACCCATAGTCGCACCAACCCCGTAAACCATAGAGTGGCACTAACCACATGAGCGTTGCACGCCGGTGTTATAATATTTTCTCGCAAACTTCTACTGACTCTTCAGAGTTGGAAACCAGCCTAGAGAAGCATTTTGTTTAAAATAATCTTGGAATAAACTGGTCTCGCTTAGAAATCGAGTGAACCAATTAAATGCTATGGGTGTACGGGTAGCAGTCTTGCCCAAAACCAAATACAGAACAGATTCTATCAAAACGTTCTCTGCAAATTTGACAAAATATATAGGTAGTTCTAAAATAACTGTTCACGTTATAGTCACTCCAATTGTCTAGCAAAACCAGTTTACTTAAAGACCAAAACAAGTTTACTTAAAACCTTCCTAGCGCCGACAAAATTGCCGCGAACAGAATAGCCTCAAAACGTTTGTCGGATTGGTGCAGACATTTCCTACTACCCGATTTATTGCTTCCTGTACTCCGTTCCACAATGAGATGTACCGCGGCGGACTCCACGAGCCATTCCAGCCAATGCAGCCACTGCTGAACGTGTCCCGTGGCTACGCGTTCCTCCGTCGCTGCGACCCCTACCGAGGGTCACGTGACAATCTCGATTCTTTGGATTGGCTCCGAAGGGTCGTAGTGTCCTCCCCTGTTCATCGTGGGGCGAAACGGAGCATATCCTTACTTGTTCGGTTCGTTCTATTTTGCTCCTCGCCACTTTTTATTCAGTCGGGGACGAGTGTGTTTGTGGAATCCTCGACAATGGCGTTGCGTCGGCGAGCGTTCGGAGAAAATCGCGCTCCGCGTAGAACACGGGAACACACTCAGGGAAACGTAATAAGAACCTTGTTCTATCGAAACACCACGTAGCGAATTGCCCATCCGCTTGCGTTTACAAGGCCCGTACAAATGCAAGATCGTCATTTAAAAACTGCATTTTTTATGGGTTGAGCTTTTTTGTCTAAATTTCGGAGACTACAAATGGGGTCCCAGTTTTAAAATCGAAAGTCGATTTAAGAATAGTCTTTGAGCGTTTACTTAGATGTTCGTGTGAAAACGGCTTAGATGTACTCTTTCCCTTGCTTCTAATGTAATGTAACTGATGGACATCCTTATTTGTAAGCTTTGACTGAATTGAGTGCTAAACATTACCAGCGATCTGTGTTTTCAAGGGTGCCAGTGAGCTAGTTAAGAAGTGACATTTTTAACTCTAGAGGGCGGGAGACAGAAAGACAGGACAACACGAACCTCCAATTGAAGATTCGTGTTGTCCTGTCCTGTTTCCCCACTCTCCAGGGTCGAAAATGTCCTATAAAGCACGCAATGCAGTATTAAAGAAGTGATCGTTTCAGGTTTTTTGGAAGGCAGTAAAGAGTTTTAGAATAGGGGACCCAATGACTGGGGCGTCCTGTTCTAAAACTACCTATTCAAAATTCGTTTGGGGAGTAAATTATATATTGTTAATTAATTCTCCGGCTAAATTTAGCGGGGAAGTGAAGTCGCGGTTTCAAGTCGTACTCTCACGTGGGTCCATGATGTCAAGTGACGTCAATTTTCCTGCTAAGGTTATAGCTTGTTCCATTGGGTTCACTGGTGCGCACGGAGTGCCACCTGTTAGCTATTGCATTTTTCTTTCAATTCGCGGAGCGCATGGTATCCGTGGGCATGGGTGGTGCACGGAGACACACCGATAAATCATCGACTGGTTTGCTTACAGATCAATATGGCGGCGCCCAATCTAAAAAAGGATTACGGTTCTGATATCGCTGTCAGGCCGTCTTCACGATAGAAAAACCTTGTGATGTGTTTTGTTCGCCTATCGCTGTGACATATGCGTCAAAGCTTGTTGGGGTATGTTCCCCGACGGGATTCGGGCGCCACCTCCCGCTCGGAGAACAGCGAATAAGCGAGAAATCTTTGACCGAAGAGTGCATCCTCGTCCAGAAATGCGATAATGATGGAAGTGACTTCGCGTGTCGTCATTGGAAGAATAGGCTTTCCTCGTTTTCCGAAATTCGTGGAAAAGCGGCAGGTATTGCTATGGGTCAAAGTTACAGTTAAGCAGTCGTTTCGACTGCTCAGCTGTAACTTAGACTTTATGGGGCTATACCGTTGCAATTATTGGAGATCTTGAGTTGCGCTTTGAACAATCAATTCCATTCTATAATTTCTTTGCATTTTGTACCATTAAGAAAGAAAGTGTGGTATGAACAAAAAAAGACTGTTTTGCATTTTTGTTTGCATTATTTACCGAGTTGATATGGTGGGGCAGTTCAGTGTTCTTTGTTTTCTCATCTTTTGACTCCCCGGAAATGCCGTTTCTTTTTTCTTTTCTTATTTAAGAGGCGCTTTAGCGATACGTTGAACTAAGCGGATCGGTGCTTGCACGTAAG